>JAANBC010000349.1:0-34291 GCA_014621405.1 Stylonectria norvegica
GGATCCGGCGACTGGCCAGCCCGCCACGCCCCTGGAGCGGCGCGTGCTGGAGTACGTGCGGTGGATGGTGGTTAACCACCAGGGCTTCGTGCCCGCCTTCATGTCAAGTATCCGCTATGCGCCGCTGACGGGCCAGCACGAGAGCTGGGCGAAACTCGCGGTGCGGCAGCCGGGCACGACGATGATATTGATGGCCGAGCGGGACGAGATCATCGATCTGGCGGATCATCGCCGAGACGCGCTGCCGCTGGTGGGTGGTGAGGAGCATGTGCGCTGGCGAGTGCTGCCAGGCGGCCACGACTTCGTCATGACACATACGGGGGAGATTGTCAAGGAGCTAGATGAACTGTGGGACTTGAAGACTGGGTCGGATTCTGATTCTTCAGAGCTACTAGAGATATGATAGACACGAAAGATGAGAGTAGAATCGTTATATGAGATGGTTTCAGCGGGGAGTTGGGATACAGGTCATTGCTATTACTTCTAATGTATCGAGGCGAGATGGTGTCTTATAAGTAGAAGAATTACGGAGCACATTAGATATAAGCCAACTTCTAGAATGCTTCCCAGATATGCGCCGTTCTATAGAAAATTGCCTATGCCACAACCATGAACCTCCCTATCGATCCAAAGCCTGGCTTTGACACTATTCGACATGTTAGCAATAGTACACGACTCGACACTTCAGCTGCTGTACTAACCATCTGCCAGTATACACCCTGCTTCCGCAGCAACTCCACATGGTTACCTTGTTCCAGAAGTTTTCCATCGCCCAGCACGAAGATGACGTCTGCGTTCTGAACGGTTGCCAGGCGATGTGCCACGACGAGCATCGTGCGGCCCTTGCTCGCCCGCTCAAACGCGGCCTGCACCAGCTTCTCGCTCTCCGAGTCAAGGGAGCTGGTGGCTTCGTCGAGGAGGAGCAGCTTCGGCTTGCGGATGAGCGCTCGGGCAATGGCGATGCGCTGCTTTTGGCCGCCCGACAAGGAGACGCCGCGGGAGCCGATGTTGGTGTTGTAGCCCTCGGGCAGCGAGACGATGAAGTCGTGGATCGAGGCGTCGCGACAGAAGTGGTGGAGCTCGTCGTCGGTGATGGCGTCAGGGTCTACACCCAGGAGGATGTTCTCCTTGATGGTGCCTAGCGGAAAGGGAGGGTCAGAGAGAGTTGGGGGTCATTTCGGGATATGACATACCTTGAAAGAGAGTAGCCTCCTGTGCTACTAGAGAGAGATACTTGCGATATTCGTATACGTTGATATCGGCGACATCTTTCCCGTTGCAGATGATGCGACCCTTGTCGAGGTCGTAGAACCTGGTCTTGGGTTAGTACGGCAAATGACTCGGCATATATCCTGTCTCAAACGTACCTCTCCAGTAACGAAACAATGGAAGTCTTTCCACAGCCAGAAGCGCCTACCAAAGCCGCAAATTGGCCCTTCTCGATCGTGAGGTTCAGCCCCTTAAACACCGGCATGTCTCTGGTAGGATACGTGAAGTGGATATCTTGGAGTTCGACCTTCATCCCACCATCGGCATCGGGAATCTCGTTTGAGTCTGCGCTCTCGGCAGTGCCCTTGACCGTCGTGCTTCGCATATTGAGAATTCGATTCGCCGCAGCTGCGACTTGCGCAGCATTAGGCCCGAAACCCAACGCTTGTCCTGCCGACTCGGCACCGTTGGTAACGGCCATGAAGCACACGAAGTAAGCAGTCAAGCCAATCTGATGGTTTGCCAGCAGGGTGCCGCCATAGTAAAAGTTCAGAGCCTGGCAAGCCATGCTCGCGCTGTCGGAGAAGCCAAAGATGATACTCACCCATCTCGCTTTCTTGTATGCCGCTGTAACATGTCCCTTTAGCAGTGTCTCGTAACGGTCGCAGATGGAATCCTCGAGCGTCAGAGCCGTCACCGTTCGGAACGCTCCGATGGACTCGGAAGCAAACTTGGAACTTTCGGCAAAGACATCGTTGTTCATCTTCTCAAAGGCCAGCTCGTATCTGAACCGCCAATATGTTGAGACGAGCATGATGGGCAAGACCACGCAGCAGGCAACTAGGGCTAATCGCCATGCAAAGGCAAAAGCAATTGTGATGGAGCCAAGTACGTTGAACAATGCAATGAACACGCTCGCCATATTCATGCCCATTAGCTCCTCGAGTTGTTTGGGGTCTTGCCCAAGACGAGCCGTCATTGTGCCGTGGGAGTGGTCCTCTTCGTCAAAGAAGGATGGCTTCTGGGCCATAACGGCATCGAAGTATTGCTTCTGGTACTTGGAGCGAATGCGCGCCGACATCTGGGTTGAAACGTAGACGACGAGAAAGTAAGAAGACCCAACCCCGATTGCTAGGACCACCCACATGAGGGACCAGAAGTTGGCCTTCGAGCGTAACTCGGCAGGATCGGACTGAAACTGAAAGGCGTAAATCACCTTGGCAAAGAGCCAGGCCTGGATGGGAATCGCGGCTCCTGTAGTTGCAGCGAAGCACACCGTCAAGCCGAAGAGGGGCCAAACCGTCTTGGATTCGAAGAACAAGCGGCCGAAGCTTGAGAAGAAGTTTCGTCGTGTGTCCTCGGGCTTCGTTGCCTTGACACCGGCCTCAGACTTCGCGTGGCTCTTCTGGAGTATCAGGCTGGGCTCTTCGTCACTCTCTACCAGCTCTTGCTTCGTTTCCTCTGGTTCCCCAAGTGACAGAGCTTGTGCGTTGACCAGACCAGAGTAAACACCATTCTGGTCGGATATTAAGCTTTCGTGTGTTCCGGATTCCACAACCTGTCCCTTTTTGAGGACTATAATGCGATGGGCCTTTTTAATCGTCGAAAGGCGATGGGCAATGGTAATGGTGGTTCGATTCTTAGCAACTTTGTCCAAGGCAGCTTGGACGATTCGCTCGCCTCGAACGTCGATGGCGCTCGTAGCTTCGTCTAGGATGAGAATATTAGGCTTCCTCACAATGGAGCGTGCAATAGCAATGCGTTGTCGCTGTCCACCGGATAGCTTTGCACCGCTGTCACCAACGACCGTATCATAAGTCTATCGAAAATGTCAGCTTAAACGGCAAGGGAGATGGAGGCTGGTTCGTACATCAGGCAACTTGTCAATGAATTCATCAGCAAAGGCTTCGGCACATGCTTCCTTGACGAGTTCCCTCTTTCTTTCCTCGGGCTCATCAGCCCATTTTGATCCAACGAGGCCATAGGCAACGTTTTGGTAAATGGTGTCGTTGAAGAGAAAGGGTTCTTGCTGGACAAGGCCAATTTGAGACCTCCACCATCGTAAATCAATTGCATCTAGCTTGTGGCCACAAGTAGTGACGGACCCGCGAAGTTCGATTGGCGTTCCAGATTTCTCGGACTCGGTTTCCAGCGGTTCGCTATCGTCCTCCTCGCCTTTCTTGCCCGCCTTCTTCTTTTTCTGCGGCTTCTTCTTCTCAGTAGCCTTGGCAAGGACGGCCTGTTCTTGTAGCGAGTACCATCGCTGAATTAGTCCAACTATGGTGCTCTTTCCCGAGCCTGAGGGGCCAACTATCGCATTAATTTTGCCGGCTTCGATCCTTAAATCTAGTTCGTCGAGGACTTTGACGTGCGGTCGGCTTGGGTAAGCGAACGTAACTTTCTCGAAGACAATGTCCTCTGTTGTGGACACTTCGGGGGACACTAGATGGCCTTTCTCAGGTTGGGGAGCGTCAATGACGATGAAGAACTCGCACGCAGCAACTGTTGCTTTACCAACTGCGAGCAATGGAGTAGAAGTGCGTTCCAGTGAAATTACAATCATCATAACGGAGAGCAGTACGCTGGAATAGTTAGCAAGGGAGTGGATTATGGTGAGAGACACTTACACAAGAATGTCCCCAATACTGTCGATTCTTCCCTCTACAAATGACTTTGTGCCATACCAGAAAGAAAGCCCGAAGCTGCTGTAGAGGCCAAAGAACTATATTCATTAGTCAGGCTTGTCCGTATAAAGGGACAAATGTAACAAACAATGAGCCCTAGCTGAGCACCGATCAGGGGTGAGAGGTGTTGGCTATGCCGCTTTGTCTCTTCGACAAAGGCAGCATATTTCTTGGCAACTCGGAGCTCGGCACCACAGGCGGCTATTATCCTGATGCTAGCAAGAGCTTCACTAGCAACTGCAGCCGCTCTGCCTTCGGACTAAAGAAGAAAGTTTAGTCAGGCTCAATTCCGTAGATTGATGAATTGTGTACCTTCGTTACATGAGCGTTTACTTTGAGGATAAACGGTAATACGACTCCCAGGACAATGAAGAGGAACACAATCATGGAGGACATGACTAGGGTGAGACTCCAATTTGTCGTGAAAGCTACAACAATTGCTGCAATGGCAGTAGCGTTATACTCGATGAAAGTACCTAGCTTCTCGGAGATGCCCAGCTGCAGGACATTGGCTGTTGAGGTGATGGTGCCAGTCGCATAGCCCGGTGGCATCGAGTCTAGGACGTGAATACTCTGGCCAAAGAGACGTCTCAAGTAATGCAACCGCACGGCAGAAGAAAGCCTGATCCCAATCATTCGAAAAACGAGCTTGTTGAACATTAGATCATTGTAGATGAGGTGGAACGGAAAAGTGTCGTCTTACTTTGTTGATACAATTTAGACCAAACCGGCCAAGGAACAAGGCAAACATGTACAAGCTATTGTGCGCTTAGTAGGCGTGCGAAACTTGAACTAGGTAGAACATACGCAAGCTTGTCTACGGAAGACATAAATTGCTGTTTCGTTGTGGTGCTACCAGGTAAGAGGTAATCCGTGAAATTTCCCACGAATTGACCTGCACACGGTGATATCAGCATTATTTTGGCTGCCATGCAGTAACTTCAAATAATCTTACCGAAGACAACATTCATTAGGGGTAATGTCTGCAGACGAAAATGTCAACGAGGCACAAGAAGTGGCAGCAGGGAGTTATTACAACGCCAGCACCGACAGACGCAATGATGCCTGCGGCGTATGCGACCAGATCCCATTTTGTTGCATATTGGAAGACACGCTGGGAAAGCGTATGTCAGTACGTGAGGAATCTTTCCATCGATGTTGTCATTGTCGAGCCGAGCTCTTACAAGGTAATCTTTGAACGCCGCTGTGCGTTCAGGCCGCGTGGTGGCGTCAGTGCTCGACTGCTCGGGTGCAGGTGCATCTACCGGCGAATTGGTTCTGGTGTCGGTGGTACTCATCTTCAAACATACATCGCTGGGACCGTCTAAAAAGGGGAGTGTCCAAGAAGGGAAGAAGAATGAGAGTCGGGAATGGAGGTTGAGGACTGAAGATTAAAGGTCTAATAATAGGTACCGAGAATGTAAGATGATGAGGACAGAGAAAGATCCAATAGTTGAGGAAGGCACACTCGACTGTAAGTACTACTAGGCAAGTAGGTAGGTAGTAAGCATAAGCAAGCATACGCAACCTTCTTTAGTCATAAGGCTGAAGGCTCTACTCGCCGAGGAGAAAGAGGCGTATGCTGCAATACGAAGTACGATCGGATTCCTCGCGCACCTTGAAAACAACCACGGCATCCGGTCTATCCAGTCCTAAAGGGGTGTAACGCGGCGACGAGGTGGAGAAATTGCGGTGATGAGGTGGAGAAATCTGGGTGGTTTACAGGTGGTTTAGTGGGTGTCAACGATATGCTAATTAGAAAGTGGAAGGTTTCATGCGTGCGTAGATGGGGTCCCGGGATATCAGGCGGGGGGGGACGCTACAACATGGCTGCAACATGATACTGCAGTCATCCAAGTACCCAAGTCGTGCTTCTACGCTGTATTCAGTATAAAACTCATAACATCACTTAGGAAGACCCGCAATATGCAGCGCTCTTGTCGAGTCGGGGTCTTGAGGAAACCCGAGTCGTCGAGTCACCTCATCCTTAAAGGTTGTAGGGGGTTGAGATGACAGTGACGGGACCTCCCCGGCTGTGGCGCAGCCGTTGAACCGAGGCCGTAAGCTCTCTTTTGTACTAGTACTTACTTACTTCGTACGAATAGGTGTTCATTCTTGTCTACCATTGGAGCGACACCATGAACAGGTGGTAGTCTAGGTGTCAGAGTTGATGACGCTTCAACATTCTTATAGAGCCGCCAACTTATGTTCATGGCCTTCAATGAGCACGTGTTAGCTGCTCGGTTCAAGGACCAGAACTTGAAGATACATGCAGAGCTTATAAAATGCGGGTCACACGGTGACTTCCCTCTTGAACCTCAAGTTGGACCGGGGTAACGTTGTGCCATGATGACCGACGACGAGTAAGCGCTGCCGTTGAACTGGTCAAGTTTTTAGGAGAGTTACCGTTTCTCTCCAGACTTACCGTCTGACAAGGCCGTTTCTTACCATGACCGCTTACGCTCACAGTCTTTAACGGAGAATGGAGGATGCACGTGCTGCACGGTTCTCTCAGCTCTGTAAGGGGTGCAGAAGCAGGGAGACGGCTAGACCTAAATAATCACATCAGCCTTAACCGATAGCGACGGAACATCCTAGCCGACCACTAAGCTTGCGCTTGTGAATCAAGCTGAGAATAACACATTATTCAGTTACTCTAGACTGGACATTTCGTGATGAATGCCGGCATGTTGTACAATAGAGGCCAAGACGCGGAGGACCATGATGTGACACACCCAAACATTGAGACAGCAAACCAGGCCCTATACATGTCTGTTGTAGCCACGAGATGCATGGATATCAAAATATTGCGATAATCAACCTGGATCTGTTATCGTCCAAAGTCCCTCCCTTCCCCTGCGCAATCCTAAGTCCCCGGGCCCCTATCGAGACTCGTCGGTGATTCCCCACTCCTCCGGCGCTCCAGATTAAACAATAGTGCCAGCCACAGGAGGCGGGTTTGGCTTATAGTCCCTCGACGAGCAGTGCAGCTGAGTGGTTGCTGCAAAAATCCGCTCCATCTCAGATCTCACGGCGCGCCATGTAAGCTTTGGAATCCAAACCCCGTCTCACCCTCAAGCCTGGTGTCTGCCATTCCATTGTCTGTCGTTGCCTCTGGCTCTGTGTCTGCGTCCGTCTTATCAAGATGAATGGCCTCCGGCGCGTTCGCCTCTGGGTCGCCGTCGCCGCCGTCTGGGCCATTGCCTTCTGGTACTTGCGATACACCGAGTCGGGCCTGGCGCTCTCATTTCACTCGAGCCACGGGGCCGTTCCCATCCCAAACCCCAAGTCGTGGACGAGGCGGCCCGACAAGTATCCCGTTGAGACGCTGGCCGAGCTGCCCTCGGGTCATCTCAATGTAAAGATCCCCCAGATCCAGGCCAAGGCGCCATCTGAGGATGGAACCGCTCGCGAGCGCCGCCTAGCTCGCCTGGCCGCCGTCAAGGAGAGCTTCGAGCACAGCTGGGGGGGTTACGCCCAGAACGCCTGGATGCACGACGAGGTCACTCCCTACAGCGGCAAGTACAAGGACCCCTTCGGCGGATGGGCTGCCACGCTGGTCGATGCGTTGGATTCGTTGTGGATCATGGGCATAAAGGGCGAGTTTGAAAAGGCCGTTGAGGCTGCCGCCAAGATCGACTTTACGCGGAGCTCAGCCTCAACCATCAACGTGTTTGAAACCACCGTCCGCTATCTCGGAGGCTTCCTGGCGAGCTATGAACTGAGCAACAAGCGGTATCCGACGTTGCTCGCCAAGGCCGTCGACGTGGGCGATCTTCTCATGAAGGCGTTCGACACGCCAAATCGCATGCCCATTACTCGATGGGAATGGAAACGGTAAGTTGTCTCAAGCCTCGATTTATTGAACTTTGAAGTAATCGACTTCTTTTAGATACGCGGGTGGTGCCGATCAAGTGGCTCATCAACAAGTACTCGTTTCGGAAATTGGCTCCCTGAGCCTTGAGTTCACCAAGCTATCTCAACTGACAGGCAATATGAGATACTATGACGCCGTCAAGAGAATCTCGGATCAGTTCGAGGCAGCGCAGCTCGAAACCCGTCTACCGGGCATGTGGCCCGTGGTTGTAGATGCCTTGACGCCATCTTTCCAAGCCGGAACCGATTTCACCCTCGGCGACATGTCGGATTCGTTGTACGAGTACCTACCTAAACAGTATCTTATCCTCGGAGGGCAACTGGAGCAGCCGCGGCATCTGTACGAGAACTTCATTCACGCAGCAAAGAAGCACATCATGTGGAAGGCTCTCACACCCTGGGATAGCCAGGTCGTCATCCCCGGCGACCTTCAAGTGGTCAACGTGGCGGGAGAGCCCACCAAGTACAAAGCCATTTATCGAGCTCAGCACTTGAGCTGTTTCGCGGGTGGCATGGTTGGGTTGGCCAGTCGCGTTTTTGATCGCCCAGAGGAGTTGACTCTTGCCGCCCAACTAACAAATGGCTGCGTCTGGTCGTATAACGTTACCAAGTCCGGCCTCGGCCCGGAGATCTATACCTTCATCCCGTGTGGTGCCCTGACTGGTGGCGAAGCCAAGGATTGCATCTGGTCTGGAGGGAAGTGGTTCAAGGCCGTTGAGAAACAACGCTCTTCAGACTTTGTGGCGCCCCTAGGAGTGAACCCCGATACTTGGGTCAAGCCTACAGTCCAACAGCTTATTGACCGATACAGCATCCCCAAGGGAATGACTGTCGTCGACGACGGCAGATACGTCTTGAGGCCGGAAGCCATCGAGTCGGTTTTTGTCATGTATCGTCTGACGGGAGACCCGTCATGGATGGACAAAGCATGGATCCTGTTCACCCACATCGAAGAGATGACTAGGACGGACATCGCATCATCGGCTGTGGATGACGTGACGAAGAAGAAGCCGGCAAAGATGGACAGTATGGAGAGCTTTTGGCTGGCCGAGACGCTCAAGTATTTCTACCTCATCTTCAGCGACTTTGACTTGGTGAGCTTGGACAAGTGGGTGCTGAACACGGGAGGGCACCCGTTGAAGAGGCCGGATGCATAGGGGGTAATGTCCAGGTGGGCAATCGTTTGACGGAAGCTATAACTCAGATATGGAAATGGGAACGAGTTCTGTATAACGCTAGTGAATGAGGTGATATTATAGATTATTTTGTAGTAGTACATGAAGATTATGGAAATATCTTGAAGCTCAACCTAGTAACTGCTCCTCGAGATGAACGAATTGACCGGCATAAAAGTGCATAACTGGTGCATGCATATTGTAATTACTGTCGGGCCGCTAGTTCTTCCGCCAGGTTCGCCAATGAGGGTGGCGTTTACTCTTGGTCGGTAGATGTGGGCGACGTCCAAGCTTGGCGCTCCCCGTGCCCCACGTGGAAATGTGTCCATCGCCGTAGCATCAGCGAGCCCGCTGTCTCTCGTGTCGGCGCAACCTGGAACCTGCTAAACAGCTGCCTTGAACACGCCCAAGCTCCTCATCAACGGCCACTCCGAATCTCCACTCCGTGCTTCACTCTCTCCAGAACTCCTTATACCTTTGGCACTCCTGCTGCTGCAAGACGTCGTCATCTCAGCCCCTGGATAACCACCGACAAGGCGGCCCAATCGCCGGGTCGTCCACCCCAAGATGAGTTCCTGTACGGACGCGACGCCTGCTCTCCTGGAGCTGATGGGACAGCGACTGATTCTCAGGATGCTGCAGTGAAACAATTCATCCGCAACGTGCGCGCGGCCAAGACGATTGCCGATGAGCGAGCCGTCATTCAGAAGGAGAGCGCCGCTATCCGTGCCAGCTTCAGGGAGGATAGCCAGGACCATAATATTCGGTGGGTAGTCACGGCATGGCTAAAACAGCCGGTGATGGCAACCTTTGCTTACTTGGATATACCAGTCGGAACAATGTTGCCAAGCTACTCTACCTCTTCACCCTCGGCGAGCGAACCCATTTCGGACAGATTGAGTGCCTGAAGCTACTGGCGTCTCCCCGGTTCGCAGACAAACGTCTAGGCCATCTAGCTACAAGTTTGTTGCTTGACGAGAATCAAGAGGTTCTGACTTTGGTCACAAACTCATTGAAGAAGTATACTTTGGTTCCGGTCGTTGCAGAGCTTCAAGGGGGCTAACCAGGATGCAGCGATCTCGGACACTCTAACCAGTATGTCGTGGGCCTCGCGCTATGCACACTAGGCAACATTGCCTCGATCGAGATGTCGAGAGATCTCTTCCCGGAAATCGAAAACCTCGTGGCTACTTCCAACCCCTATATTCGAAGAAAAGCGGCCCTCTGTGCCATGCGGATATGTCGCAAGGTTCCAGACCTGCAGGAGCACTTTCTCGAAAAGGCAGCCAATCTGCTGTCGGATAGAAACCACGGTGTGCTGCTTTGTGGGCTGACCTTGGTGACGAGTCTATGCGAGGCCGACGAGGAAGAAGGGGGCGAGGAAGGCATTGTCGAAAAATTCCGGACGCAAGTCCCCGGCTTAGTGAGGACATTGAAGGGCCTGGCTACTTCAGGCTATGCGCCAGAGCATGACGTTACTGGCATCACCGACCCTTTCTTGCAGGTCAAGATCCTACACCTCTTGAGGGTCTTGGCCGTGGGAGATGCGGAGACGAGCGAGCAGATCAACGACATCCTGGCGCAGGTGGCTACAAATACCGAATCTTCTAAGAACGTTGGTAATTCGATCCTATACGAGGCTGTCCGCACTATCCTCGAAATCGATGCCGACTCGGGATTGAGGGTTCTCGGTGTGAACATCCTGGGCAAGTTCCTCACCAACCGCGACAACAACATCCGATACGTGGCGCTCAATACCCTCATCAAGGTGGTTGCTATCGAACCCAACGCTGTGCAAAGGCATCGAAACACAATCCTAGAATGCTTGCGGGACCCCGATATCAGCATCCGGCGGCGAGCTTTGGACCTCAGTTTTACTCTGATCAACGAAGGCAATGTCCGAGTATTGATACGGGAGCTGTTGGCCTTCTTAGAGGTGGCTGACAACGAGTTCAAGCCGACAATGACAAGTCAGATTGGAATTGCCGCAGACAAGTATGCGCCAAACAAGCGGTGGCATTTCGACACAATGCTACGAGTACTGTCACTGGCTGGCAACTATGTCAAGGAGCAGATCCTCTCTTCCTTTGTGCGACTTATTGCGACTACCCCTGAACTACAAACCTATGCGGTGCAGAAGCTTTACATCAACCTCAAGAAAGACATTACTCAGGAGAGTTTGACGCAAGCTGGAGCCTGGTGCATCGGCGAATATGCGGATACCCTGTTGAAGGGAGGTCAGTACGAGGAGCAAGAGCTGGTTCAGGAAGTCAAAGAGCACTCAGTTATTGACTTGCTGTCGCTCATTCTGAACAGCAGTTACGCCACCCAGGTATCAACCGAGTATATTGTGACTGCTCTCATGAAGCTGTCTACTCGGTTCACCGATGCTGCACAGATCGAGAGGGTCCGCCGCATGCTGCAATATTACCAGACGAGTCTCGACGTTGAAGTTCAGCAACGAGCCGTCGAATATGGCAACCTGTTTTCCTTCGACCAAGTCAGACGCGGGGTGCTCGAGAAGATGCCCGTGCCTCAGATCAAGGAGGAATCACGGGTCCTTGGGCGTGCCCCTACGAAGAAGAAGAACGCCGCGAATAGGAAATCAAGAGTCATCAAGCCGACGGAGCAGGATCTTCTCGACATTATGGACACCCCTTCAGTCATGTCGTCGAATGGGCCGCAGACCACCAACGCAGACTTACTCGCCGACATTCTCGGTGGAAGTACATCTCCCGCTCCCACCTCTACTTCTCCGCCGCCCCAGCAGTCCAATGTTACCTCGATCATGGATCTTTTCGATGCTGGCCCCGGGCCATCCAGCTCGTCCCCCGCACTTCCCTCGTCCAACCTCGACCTCATGTCTTCTGGCTCGTCCGCACCTCCACAGCCACAAGCTCCCGCTGGCATCCCCTGCTACGACGCAAACGATCTTAACCTAACCTTCCAGCTTCAAAGGAACGCCGAGGGCATGATCCAGGTGGTGGCCAAGTTCCGGAACACGTCGGGATCGGCGTACCTGTCCAACGTTGGTCTGCAAGCGGCGGTCCCCAAGAGTCAGAAGCTTCAGCTTTTGAGCATTTCTTCCGCAAATGTTGCACCTGGGGCCGAAGCCACGCAAATGATGCGAGTATCTGGGTGTAAGGGGGTAAGTGTTTTCAAGATTCCAAATAACATACGTAGGCAGTCACTGACATCATTTAGCAACTCCGGCTGCGGTTGAGAATTGCGTTCACACACCCTTCAGCTGGACAAGTCATGGAGCAGGTCAACTGGACAGAGCCGGCGTGAAAGGGCGAGCCCGGCCATATAGGTAGATCTATATAGATGAAGTGCTTCTGTAATGCGGGGAGCGAATACGGATGGGAGTGTCACGTTGAAGGGTGGAGAAAATAGAACCAAACTCGAAGCATCATTCTCTGATTCAAATGGATCTCATTGCAGTGGGTAAATAGTGGTGATAACTGTGTGATGGCATACGTACTCTACGAGCGTCATCAACGAGCAGCTCTTGCGCATAAGTTAAGTAATGTAATGCGTTGTTCCGTGCCAAACCAGACCCTCTTTCAACAATATTGTATCCCTACTCTGACGAGCACTGCCAGGAAACAGAAGTCGAGCAGCGGCAAGAAACCCACGTCTCGATCAGTAGAGGTGATCGGGAGAGCTACGAGGAGTGGCCACTTTATGATGTTGTACTGAAGTATGTTGAATACGGTAAAGACTAATTCTAGCTATACATTTCACGTAGGGAACTACATGTAGCTTTTACTGAGACGCGTCTCATTCTAAACGGGGGTCTGTGGAGCCTGACAGTTCAACGATCACAAGCACAAGCATTGACTTCTCGGCTAAAATCCTACGCACGACGTTTCTCTCCTGCAACAAACGACAATTGATAACAGAAGTCTGAAGGGCTGGCTCCCCCACGACAAACCGCGAATCGACTTGGGGCAGCTGGTACGAAGCGCAAGAAACGCGACTATGACACCAATGAAGGAGGCGACGAAACGAACATTCCGGTCGTGGTCCGGTGCCGAGGGCGAAGCGATCGAGAGGTCGGCGAGAACACTGCTCTTGTTGTGAGTACAGACGGAACCAGGGGCAAACAGGTTGAACTACGGTTTTCAATCATGGCCCGATTCATACGACGACAGCACAGGCAGACGAGCAGCTGAGCCGTCTCAGAGTCGAGGTGGAGGCACTAGGTGGTATACCGTTTAAGGGTTCTTTCTCGAATTGTTGTGTAATACCAGGACAATGTTCGAGGCGCCGAGGAAGTGTTTCTTTGTTCGGAATGGACACGGAGCCAGCACAGTCTCCTGTCTTTCTGTTTAGCAGTGGATTTTCTTTGATCTTCGACATTGTTCAAGCGCCTTCTTCCCTCGTGGTCATGTTCAGTCGCATTTAGCGAACCATCTAACTCGAGGACAAGAATAGTCTTCATTATTACTGCTGGGACAAAGGACGAGTTGACCAGAACACAACAGCCTAGCTCCCAACTCTATACATACTCGACCATCAAAGATGTGATATATAATGGAAAGTCTTTGCTCGTTTATTTACCATCTCACAGCTCAAGCAAACAGGCATCTATTCCAACTGTTCCACCCAGGACCCTACCTCAGCTTCCAGCCGCTACAATGGGCGCCACTAACAACTTTGCGGATGCTCGTCACAACGACCAGCAAACTACCAAGCGGCTACAGTCATCGCGAGGTGCCCGGACAGATAAAGAAATCCGGATCAAGCGGACCGAGTGGTTAGGAAACCGCCCTCGTGGTCGGAGGGCTACGCAGCGAGTCTTGCGACAGCCACGCGACCAAGTACCCAAATCTTACTTCAACTCCCGCTTCGAGCGGGCTTTCAATCATTACAATGGCGACGACCATGTTTCTCTCGCGGGGACCATGCTTCAACTCGAGGCTTTGAACCGACTGCCCGACGCAGTCAAGACCGAAACGCCCCTCGAAGAGGGCGAGCTGACTGAAGCACTCGAAGAGGGAGATCTCACTGATATCTTTGAAGAAGGAGAACTTGAAGAGGGAGAGATCACTGAGACGCCGTCCAGGGGCTCTTCCGCCCCGTTTCAAGCTGACAGCGAAATAGCAGACTCGGTTTACTACGGAGACAGATCCCTCTCGCCCGAAG
This sequence comes from Stylonectria norvegica, assembly GCA_014621405.1. Lineage (NCBI taxonomy): Eukaryota > Fungi > Ascomycota > Sordariomycetes > Hypocreales > Nectriaceae > Stylonectria > Stylonectria norvegica. The sequence goes on from JAANBC010000349.1 coordinate 14,096, forward strand.
AACGACTTGGAACCGACGATACTGAGTCGGTGTCTTTCTCAATCGCCGGCCAGTCCACTTTCAACGATTCTCGCTATTCCTCTCCCCCTTGCCCCCCTGGCCTTGATCCAGAGCTCCTCAGAAAACACCGCGCGCTCGACAACAGCTCAGCCTTCTACGACTTCGTCTGCGGACGACCCGTCCGCGCGACGCTCCGCCCGACGGACAAAGTACACGACCGTAGATTGCTGACTCCGGGAACCATCATCTCGGCGCCGTACCACAGCCAAGCCCACCAGGACACGATCCGCATCACCGAGACCAACGTAGCCCTCACCAGCTTCGGCACGGTGCACTCCAAGTTCCGCAAGATGATCGTGCTGGAGGCCTGGGGCGAACACCTTGCCTGCCTGCCGCTCTACAGCTACATGGGCCGCGGGCTGGCCAAGCGTCGGGGCATGCTGAACGAGTACATCAGCGTGCGCGACGAGGCCGATCCGCGCCCGGAGCCCAAGGACACGCCCGACGAGCCCCTGAGTGCGATCCGCGACCCGGGCTGGCACAAATCCAAGACCTTCATCAAGGGCAAGACCATCTGCAAACTTAGTGAGAAGATCGTCCATAACTTAGACCAGAAGTGTTCTATCGAGGGTCGCGTCGTGAGAGCTGACTTTACACGGCTGTATATGATCTACGTGGATATAGTCAGGGAGAAGATGTTCGCGACCATTGGTAAGTAGACGGAAAACTGCCAAAATCTAGAACGAGGTGCTGCCAGAAACTAGATTCTCATGAGGAGGTAAGGGGTCGATAGGTGATGTGGAGTGTGGTTACACTTGTCCATTCGTTGGCTCGTTTTCCAAGCTGGGCTTCGGAGACGATAGCTAAGAGTAGTGTTTCTTTTGTCAAATTAGATTGTACATGTTGGTGAGGTACAAACCGTCATTCTCTTATTTACCTGGTTTCTTTCTTAATTTATTTTCAATATCAATTCATATCCATCCAATTTCGCACATACCCTGCACTCGCTATTTGATGTTTTATAATTCGTACAGCTGTTGACATACGCTTAGACTAGACTATAACATAAGCCCGCCACTTAAACATTAATGCCTTAGTGTTACTTATGCTTATGTGACACTCGCGAGGACTCCCGAGTGCTTGTTTCCAAGGTATCATTCAACCGCAACAAGAAACTATAGATAATCTAACATATCGTATCAATCTCCTTAATCATCTCAAGCACTAGTGAAGCAACCCATCCATCCTATGGAGTTACTAGGTATAACATACAACCCGATCCCCTAAATATCCACCCCTCGCTAAAGTACCCAGACATTTCAAACATCCTCCCCATCCGCATCAACATCCTCGCCATTATCCCCCTCATGTTCCCGGTCCGTCTCCGCGCCAGAAGCATCGCGATCCTCGTCATTTTCCTCGTGAGCGACTCCGTTCGTCAGAATCGGAGCAACAAAGACCGAGTCCTCTTCGAGACTCTGACTCGCCGCGACCTCGACCTTGTTTTCCGCCTTGCCATCGACCGAGGAACGGCTACGAGCCTGCTGCTGCTTCGATCGCCACCCAGGTGGGAGCCCAGGTCCGCTGTCAGCGTTCCCGTAGTCGGCCTTTTTGGTTCCTTTAGGCCAGCGCCCTGGGCCGCGGCCCGTTCCGCCAGACTTTCGTTTTGATGCACTCTTGGGACGCGGCGCTGTCGGCCGGCGACTGCTTCCTCCGCTACGTTTGGGCTTCGGTCGTACGGTATTACTTGTCGTGCGAGGCGCCGAGGGTCGGGTGACGCTTTGACGAGACCGGTCCGCCCGCCGACTACCAGTGATAGTTGGGAAGACCTCGAAGCGACTTGGAGGAACGTCCCTATAGGGCAAGGCCCAAGCTTCAGCCCCATCTGCCACATTGTCTTGCATGTCTTCATCCTTGGGTGATACATTCTCCTTGTACTCGTGAGACACCTTCTCGATGGACGTAACCGGCTCCTGACCCGGCTTCGGCTTGAGCTCAGTTGGTTCCACGACGAGCTCCAAGCCCTGATCTGGTGCAGTGCCCTTCTCGCCGTTGAGTATTGGCTGACTCTCTGCACCCACAGTGTTCGGTCCTTCTTGAATCTTGGCCTCATCGTCTTCCCTGGGGGCGATGGCGTTGATAGCTGGCCCAAGTTCGAAATTGGCATTGTTGCGACCCATGACATATGGGGTCCAGGCGAGTGCTGCGGGTTTCAGTTTGACATATCCCTTGGCCTCCCACTTGGCGACGTATTGCCGGCAGTAGTCCACGTCAACTCGGAAGGCGTACAGTTTCGTCTGCGGGTCTCGGACCAATGCTCGAAGACCTTCTAGAGCAGCGATCACATCGTCAGCTGTCATACCTGTGTCGTCTGATATTCGTTTGATACTGAGCCCTCCACTCTTGTATGTGCGCCCCTCGTTCTTGTATGTGCCCTCGTCCATGAGATTCAAGAAGTAGCGGCAGAGAATCAAGCGCCAGTAGTTGCGATAGGATACCAGGCCCATGTCTGATAAGGGCTTTTCGGGTGATCCGGTTTTCTCTTCAACTTTAGTCAACAAGTATGAGAAGTCGATAAGTAGGTTGCCATAGCCTTTTCTTTGGTGTATTGGTAGCGTGAGGATACACGACACATTGTTTTGACTGCTAGCACGCTTTTCCTTGGAGAAGTAGCCCACAAAGTGATATCCGCAGTCATCATACTCTGCAAGCACATAGAAAAGAAATGGTTCCACGTCGTAGTACAGCGTCTTAGAGCCGAGGAATAATTTGGCGAGCAGACAAAGGTTTTGGCAGTAGACAGGATTCTTGCGGCCATCTACCTCGAAGACCGACACTGACCCATGGCGGTAAATCTCATCACCCGGTGGGTGCTTTGCTGGACACTTGAGTTTATGTCGCCAGGCGACATAGTCCGAGTTCATGTACTTGAGACAGAATTCGCAAATGTACAGAACGCGGTTCCTACTGTACTCTGCCGGGTAAGGTGCCGCATACCAAGTGTCAATTTCCCAGCCACCAAACTCGATACACTCAATTTGGCTTGCGTTGTCGGTTGATTTCTTTGGTTTGCGCATGGGCACATCAGTGTCTGCCTGTATAGCAAGTATGCGGGCTCTCCATTCATCCTCTGCTTTTTGTTTCGCCTGGTCGAACCTTCGACGATCCTCCGTTGCAGGTAGGGTTTTGGATGTATCCGTCGCTCGGCCTCGGTCAATATCCCGCCGTATGGTTTTCCTTTGGCGTCATCAGTCTCCCTGTCGAAGAAAGAATAGAACGGTTGCGAGTACGAATCGGAGGTAAACGGGGTCGGAAGAGAGGCGATGGGAAGTGGGATAGGATTAGGAGTAGGATTCCGCCGGGGGGTTGCTGCTGGGCGAGCTGGCGCCGGTGTTGTGGGTAGTGATGGTTCTCGTGTTGGTCTAGTAGCGCTACCAGGCACGCGCTTTCGGTCGCGTTTCCTCCGAGAGAGTATTTCTTTGAGGTTTCCCGGTCTGACTGTAATCTTCAGCACCAGCGAATTCCGTGTTCTCTTCTCAACCTTCACCGATTGAGGTCGCGAGACTTTCAGCCGCAAGGTTCGAGAAGACAGCTGCCTCTTTGCTTCAATAGAGTTGGCAGTGTCAGCCGCATCTTCGAGTGAAGAGGCCGGCTCGGTCGACCGATTCCTTCGGCGCTTCCTTAGCGACACACCACTGTCTTCAGGCTCGACGGATGAGGTTCTTCGCTTCCTTAGCAAGCGCGTTCCATCTGTTGGCTCATCGGCCACGCCCAAGTCGTTGGTTGCAGGCTGGGAGTCGGAACCTGTATTTTCAGGCTCGTCAGGTAGCAAATCGTGGGTGGTTGTAGGGACGTCTGATTGGGGTGATTTTGATCTGGTATGCTCTTCGACAGCTGCATCGTCACCGTTCCGCTCTTCCTGGTCCTCGGCTTCGGAATACTCGTGGAAACACTCGGGGCATTTCCATTCATTCAAATCTGTGCCGGTCAGCTACCAGCGCATGTTTTCCGGGGCAGAATTATTTACCATTATGCTCGCTCATTGCAGCGGCATCACGCGCGCATTGTTGGTGAGCTAGAACGATTAGTACTATAACAGCCACATGGTAGAAAACCGCTAGACGTACCGTTTCCTCCGCAGCGAGTACAAGCCAGATACGCTTCGAAATCTTCGCTCGGATCATTCTCTTCAGCCTGCTTGCAAAAAACGCAATTGTTCGACGGGGCCGCCTCAGAATCTTCTTCGTCCTCGTCCGCATCGTCGGCTGCATCTTCCCATGGAGCCTCCTCATCCGACTCGTCTTCGGGGGCACTCGGTAGATCGGAAACCTCGCTTTCTGCATCCTCTTCCTCGTCCTCTGATTCACCTGGCTTGATTTTGACAGCTCCTACGCCTTCTTCTTGATCTTCTTCCTCCCCCTCAGCGTCGATGTCCCCTTCTTCGTCCATTTCTTGTTGTTCATGTGTTTGGTGACCGTTGATAGCAATTTGTCGATCCAGCAAGAAGTCGTTGTTCTCCTCGCCTTCTGCATCCTCGTCGAGCTCCTCAAGCTCTATATCAAGCTCCTCCCCCGATGCATCCTGATCAGTGAGCTCAAGATCGTCGTCGTTGCCGCTTACACCATTCCCCGCTTCAGGGAGGTCGGACCCTACAGCATTGATGGTTGATGCTTCACCGGCCGTGTCCGCCGTCTCGTATTCCGCATCCTCATCGGAGAGCATAACGCTCTGCTGTAGCTCCTCCTCCATCGCCTGTGCGCTCGCCATTGTTGCACTCGGCGTCCGGAAAAGAAAGCGAGAGAATCGTGTTGCTAGATTTCACATGTCGCTTCCTGTCGAGGGCTTCCACCAAGTTTCGCGTTGCCGTCACGCTCGGCTCATAACTGTGTGTTTCGGAACGCGGTCGTAGATCGAAGGGGGCGTGAACGTTGGCCAAGCTGCGCCGTCTTTGATGAGCTAGCTGGTGGAATATAAGCAGAGAGTCCCAATACTGCAGGTGACGCGTTAGGAACTGTACAGCAAACAGGCGTGATGGAAAAGGATTACCTGCATGAATCAGGCGCGTCCACCAGAAGTTGTCGCCAGACGTTCGCGGGAAGCTTCTCGTCACAGTGCGTGTAACTTCTAGCCGGTGCTCATTCTACACCCAAATGCACGCATTACAGTGCGCAGATACACTACTCAGACGGTCTACGCGCCGTACGGATGTGGAGCCAAGCTGCGATGGCCGGTGCCGGCTGCTGCCTCAGGCACGCTATTTGATCGTCAATGGCTCAGCCGCCAATGGTCCGGTTGACGAAGTGAGGTACAATATCTACGCCTGGCCCTCGGACGATCTACACCCGCCCCGACAGCACCGAACGACAGGCCAAAGCTTGTCAATTCGACTTCTCAAGCAACAGAAAGTCCATCGAGCACGTTTGCTGAAGTCTGCCGGGGCAGCACAACCGCAGCCATGCCCGTTCCCTTCGAGACCTTGCTTCCCTACGCCATCATGATTGCTGTACGTGATTCGGACGCACTTTTGACGCCAGGAGATGGGAGCTGATGGGGCAATAGATGTTCGGTGTCTCTGGTACCGGCCTTGCCGTCGTGAAGACATGGCAGAACGAGGGAAAGCGGCCGCGCTACTCCGTGGATCAGTGGGACAGAGTACGTTCTTCGAAATTTGACCGCGGTGCTGTTGACTAAATTCTACAACAGCAAAGTACGAATATATCGAACAAGTATTAATTGGTCAACCGACATGAAGTGCTGACGCTTGGTAGTGATGGACCGCGATCGACGGCTTACCGGAACCTTACGAGGACAGACGGACAAACCGGAAGCGCCTTTGGGCTTCGAGTTAAACAATGGCTGGAAGGCATGTCTGCTCCCTCTTCTCGGGTTATCGCAGTATTCTGACCTAGATGACAGTTGGAAAAGCGCTTTGCCTGATCAACGGAACACTCAAAAGGCCGGGGCGTCGCGAGGCGCGGATAGCTTCAGGTGTACATATCGACCTGGAGCCGTTGTTACGTTATCAGTACTTTTAAGGAACCGAATGCAAGAGAAACATCAACAAATGACCGGCCGTTAGCAATTCGCACGTCTTTGTGACCTTTCAGCCGCTCGGCGGGGGCACAACAATAGCTTGCCACCCGCGAGGGCAGCATTATATTGCTATATCTGCTCTGTTCTTGTTCAGAGTCTCGAGCAGCGTACATGCCTGACACATCGCCTGACTCGACATGTAGCCGCACTTGATACACTTTCCAAGAGTTTGCAATGGTCCCGAAACAACCTCTTTCTGCCGCCGACTTCGCATAGGAAGTCTTACTGTGTCATCCGCCTTTAGAGCTCCGTTCGACGTGATCTCGGTCTCGAGAGCAGGCCGTGACTGCTTCTTCATACTTGCATCCGTCTGGGCCAATTCGTTGCCAGATGTGCGCCCATTTGCCGAGCCACAGCCTCCCATACTATCGCTTTCATCGCAAGCACAAGCGCCCTGACCCTTGTCAGGCGTCAACCGAGCCATATCCTCGCCACTCCTGACAATGTCCAATATTGCGCTTGGTCGGACCTTTTCTAAGTTTTTGATCAGACTCCGAGCCGTACCTCGGAATGCTTCCGGGCTGTATATGCATTCGGTGCTGAAGTAGTCCAGCTTTTTGTGGTAAGCGTAGAGTACGATTTCTTTCTCGTATGCATACTTCAGGGGCTTGCTCCTCTTCACAGCGCTGTTGGAATCTCCGGTGACAATGCTGGTACTGCGAGCGAGCCGTGGTAGATCCCCACGGAGAAGATTCATCAAGACGGTTTCTGCCACGTCGTCCGCGTTGTGGCCCGTTATGACATGCTTAATCTCAAGTTTCTTCGCTCCACGATCCAATGCTTGTCTCCGAAAGACACCACAATATGTGCAGTTTCCTTTTTTGCCGATTGTCTCTACAACCTGATCCATCGTCCATCCATATAGTTCGTCGTAGCCCACGATCAGTAGAGGCATTTCGTATTGAAGGGCATTCCGCTTAACAGTCTCCAGGGAGTCGTCTCGATATCCTTTGATTCCTTCGTCGACACTCAAGAGCACCAAATCGAGCTCATACTTGTGTCTGTCGTTCAATGTCTTCATTACAGATGCTAAGACTGTCGAGTCTTTGCCACCTGAGGCTCCGATAGCCACTCTTTCGCCACGAGAGAAAAGCTTTGAAGCGGTGATGGTGTGGTGTACTTCGTCTTCAAATACTGATATAAAGCACTCTCGGCAAAGTTTATGGTGATTCTTGGGACGCTTCACAACAGCCCTGCTATTCTTGCAGCGCATACATGGTGTCGGAGCCATGGTGGAAGGGCTGCTCTGCGCAAGAACTCTTTCGACAGATGAGTCAAGTGCAAGAGAAATCCTTTTGTCGTTGGCACCGTAAGATCAAGGGAGCAATATTCCCGAGGACAATAGATCTGAGCAGGCAAGCTTTATCAGAGACCTGTGATGTATTATGTAAGTTGAAGGGAGTCCATTTATTCACATCTGTTGAGTTCTCGCCATCAACAATGGAAGCCTTCACATAAGTTCGCCACAGCGCAAACAATCTACCAAGATGCCTTTATGCACTGTGTGGCTCATTGTTTCACGTGATAGCAACACAGCCACGGTGGGATTTCATGGTGGGGCTTATCGGCAATCTGAGGCGCAGGAAGCCCTAATTTTGCTACACCACCGAAAATCAATCTCGTGCCTTTTTCCCACTTCTCTGACAATCTTCAACCGCATCACGGACTTTGCTCTTCAACCCACGAGCACTCACCCAAAGATTCAAAATGGTAAGTGCACAATAACGAACTGGACTCTAATAGCCACAGTTCTGTGATTCAAATGTACTCCTGTGCAATTGAGCCACAGTGTCGCTTGCGACCTGTTGGTATTCCGCCTGCGTCCTTCGGGACCAGGTGAAGACTTGGCTGGAGATGCGGCGTGTGCAGAAATGTCACGACCTGCTCTCGTTAGAGTTCAGAGAAGATCGTTTGGTTGGAACACCTTGCTGATTCTTCTTTTCTCAATGACAGCCCCCCAAGACTGGCAAGAAGGTCGCCGCGGCCCCTTTCCCTCAGGGAAAGGCCGGCTCGAAGAAGGCCCCCAAGGTAAGCAACCTCCTCACACCGCGATCATTTTGCGATGTGACTGACGATCTACCAGAACCCTCTCATTGAGAAGCGCCCCCGAAACTTCGGTATCGGACAGGACATCCAGCCCCACCGAAATGTCTCCCGCATGGTGAAGTGGCCCGAGTACGTCCGCCTGCAGCGACAGAAGAAGATCCTTCAGCTCCGCCTCAAGGTTCCCCCGGCCATCGCCCAGTTCCAGCACGTCCTCGACCGAAACACCGCCGCCCAGGCTTTCAAGCTCCTCAACAAGTACCGCCCTGAGACCAAGCCTGAGAAGAAGGAGCGTCTCCTCCAGGAGGCTACCGCCGTCAAGGAGGGCAAGAAGAAGGAGGATGTCAGCAAGAAGCCCTACACTGTCAAGTACGGTCTCAACCACGTTGTTGGTCTGATTGAGAACAAGAAGGCTACCCTTGTCCTGATCCCTAACGACGTCGAGCCCATTGAGCTTGTTGTCTTCCTTCCCTCTCTTTGCAAGAAGATGGGTGTCCCCTACGCCATCGTGAAGGGCAAGGCCCGTCTCGGAACGGTTGTTCACAAGAAGGTATGTGGTTGCTTCCGTATCCTCAAGTTTGCGTGCTGTTACTAATTCGATCAAGACCGCTGCCGTTCTCGCCGTCACCGAGGTGCGATCCGAGGACAAGACTGAGCTCTCCAAGCTCGTCTCTGCTGTCAAGGATGGATTTATGGAGAAGCACGACTCTGAGCGAAAACACTGGGGTGGTGGCATCATGGGTGCCAAGGCCCAGAAGCAGATTGAGAAGAAGCAGAAGGCTCTGGAGGCTGCCACCAAGATCTAAGCTTTCTAATACCCCTCAAAATGCATTGCGATTGGGTTCAACGGTGTTGCACGGTTCATTGCACGGTTCAGGGCATGGAAAAATGAATGAATTTCACGGTTTACTTTATCCAACCCAACTGCAGTGATCTATGGGACCTTCAACCAACTTCTCCACAATAGACAACGAACTGCTTAAGGCTAAACACTCACTGTGACCAATCGAACTAGACGATTCAGCATATGCGTCCATGTTTTCTGGCATTTTATCTACACCAACTTTATCACCAATACTTGTTGAAGGCGAGACTGCCGGGGCCCGTATACTCGAACAGACCCTCGACTAGAACCAGTTGCATGCGAATAAGCTGTCTGCCGTTCGTCGGGGCTTACAGAACTGGACTCGGGATGTGCTCGTCAGACAGACGCTGGGGAAGGATGGGTATCGGAGTTTTACGCAGTCTTTGAGGAGAGCTCGGGGAGAGTTCAAAAACCCCTGTGAAGTAATCGTGTACTGAATTATTTTTCTCGACGCAGACGGCCATAAACTGCAATGAACCTCCCCGCCGCAATTGCTAATAAAATCTCTTTGTAACTATCTGAGTGTTCGGATGAAGCTTGCAAACCCCTGGAAAATGTGTTTTCTGGTTCCACTAACTGACTCGACAACGTCTACAGCCAACGAAGTGCGTTGGACCCGGTCTGAACATTGGCTAAGCCCACGCGTTTCAATTGTCGATAGCGAGCAATAATAATGGACATCAATTGCCGAGAATAATACTGTGGTAGCCTCCGTGGTTCACACATCTCACCGTCGAACTGCCACCACTAGCCACCTTGGTTCGGGGCCAATTTGTAACAGCAGGACTTAAACTACCTCTTCTTCTTTCTAGAGCAATCTTGTCTGATTACTACTTCCCTGATCCTTGACCATATTTTGCGAAGTTCTCAAGACTACGTATTTCGGGTTGGAAGCTGCTGGTTACAAGCCAGGGGCCAACACGGAGTACTTCTCGGTGGAAAAGATAGAACAAGACAAGGCAAGATATCATGCCGTCAAGGTCTCCTTCTGCACAACACAGCCGGGGGTGTACGGCGTCTGCTCCCGTGTTAGTGTTTGGAGCAGAACTGTCTTTTCTTATCTTTAGAAGGGGAGAAAGCCTGCTTCATATACTTTCCTAAGGCGAATCACATACTTGAAAACTACTCTTATACGAGACTGTGTATTCCACCGAATTTACAATTTGTTGGCCTATAGCCGTACTCGATAGCGATTACGGGCCTATATGTATGAGACAATATTCAGGCCATCCACAGATTTACAGTAACCTTTGCTATTCATTACTGCAGACGCTGAAGGTGGAACTGAAACATATGTACGAGGTCGAGTGAGCATAGACGAACAACCTCACGGGTAGATCAAGGCATATCCAAACAATGCTGGGAACTGCTGTTTCTGGGGATGATGTTCTCTTTCTTTTCTCCAACATGGCCAAGGTCACAAGGTACCCAAAAAGCCAAAATACATGGAGATCTCCCTGATTTTATTTGATCGGGGTTCCTTATAAGATGCAAGCGCGGAAGATGATCACAGTCAGACCCAGCATCTACCTCCTTATCCTCCCACACTGTGCTCTAAAGTTTATCAAGTCATCAAGCTATCTTGCTCGTCCTCCCCTGCTCCCACTTCGGATTCGAGGCTTCTTCCCTGATATACCCAAGACCTGCTATTGTAATGTCCTAACCGTAGACAAGCTTGAAGAGATCGTTGAAGACGAAGTATGTTCCCTGGGGGTCCCGCGCGAGCTGGAAGGCCTGGGTGTAGTTCATCGGGCGCTGCTCCTCGTCGACCTGCGGACGTGTATCAGTCACGCGAAACATTTCGGTGGGACGAAAGAGGATTTGTCGTCTTACCAACAGCTGGCCTGTCACAAGGATCACGATGCCGCCGTCAACCATAGTGGGTTGGGCATCGAGGGTCGCGACAACGTGCTTGACCTTTTCAAAGGGAAGAGACTATGTGGGGATCCTGGTCAGTGCCGAGGCTTCGTGGCCGAAGAACAGTAAGACGTACCGTCAACTTCTCAACAATGGCGGCGGCTCCGAGGACGGAAGCCGACTCGAAGGTCAGCATGGACTGCTCGCGCTTTGGGTGTGTCAGTGCAGTACATCTCTTGTGTTGTCGATCGAAAGTGACGTACGTAGAGGCTCTGAAGTGCCTTGCGGTCCGTGTCAAACTGGTTGTAGTAGAACTCAATGAATTGCTCTATTCGACGAGTATAAGGTCAATGTCCTGTCGTCACTCGCGTCTAAGGTTCGGCAGCTAAACGTACTAGCAATATCCTCGAAGTCTACATGAGCGGTTAGTTCTGTGTCCAGCTGGCTAGGCAGTCACACGCCTCCACTTACTGCTCGCCATCTTGAAGATGTGGTGGCCGATCTGGCTCTTGACTCTCTAAGCGGACTTGGGGAGAGGTAAAGAAGTAAGTAAAGGCTTTGGGGAGTTGGGTTGTCGCAAAGTGTGCCCGAGGGGAGGAGGGACAGAGCAAATGATGATGGTGGGGTTGAGGGGCACAGTGCAGATTGGGCATCATGTTGTGCAGGCTTACGCGCTGCCAGGGGAAACGCGCCTTGGGGCTCAACCCACAAAATATGGGCACAGTGTGACCCGTTACAGGCATCGAATGCTTGAGAGAGCTTGGTTAGACCGATATGCATCTTAGCCGAGTTCGTCGAAAAAAGAATAAAAACTACAGCTTCTGCAGAAAACCACTGCTCTTCTTGCAACACTCAGCTCTACCATTCCCAGCGCACCTCAAGCGATGGTGACACTCGGATGGGTGCGCCTGGGTTGCCTTCCAGCCCGCGCTTGGTGACAAGTTTCTGTACAACATCATGGCACAATCGTCAGCATTTCCAACAAGGTACGTTGCACCGATTTTCGTGCTCTACGCTCTTCACACCCTCCTTTCATGATGACAAACTTTATCCATTAAGAACGGCCAACTGAATCTCCATGTTGATTCATCAATATATCAAGCTCAACAGTCTGACAATTATTACCCAAAGCACAATTGTTATTGATCAAATATGTGAGGAATTTTGCTAATTTTACATCTCAGGTATCCATATTGAGCGTTTCACATATCCGATTGAAAAGCTCCTTGCCCCGATGTATTACTTGCGCGAGTCCGATACCGAAATATGATTGCTCCATCATACTACATGGTTTGGACAATAGTCCATGGGAACAGCGATGCTGTTGAAATACTTCATGGACTCGAGGTAAGTTGTCGGTGCCGAGGTCTTGTAACGTGACGGTACCACAGACGGCCGGCGACCAGGTGCTCCGGTCCAGCTGTCGGTGCAAATAGATAAATAGCCTATCAGGATCATAAATTTCAAGGCCTGTCCAATTGCACGATTTTTTGCTTCTAATTTTTATGCCATGTCTTAGTACTGCAACAGCGTGCCGTGCCTTGTGAACCTGTTCCAGAAATATTGGCAGGGTTGAGGTCTCACTGTCGACTCCCAGTTCGTCACGTCGGGCACTAGCACGGGCAAAGAAGCGTGCCACGAAGCTCGTCCAAAGATGCTCTTATTACTCATCATTTGCGCCTTCTCAGAATGGCGCCAGCTCGTGGCTGGTCTAACGAAGCCTCGTGATCGACTGCACGATGTAGGTATCTTACAAGCTGAGTCTTAAGTAGGTAGATTTGCAACCTCTTCGGGGCTCTCAGGGACTGGTTCCTGTGCAATACAATCCGTCGTAGACTAACAAGTGAAAATTTGCTGAGTCCGTGTCTGTCCGTCTGAGTCTGAGTCTTGTCTTGTCTCACGGCTCAGATTGCGAAGCAGCACCTCGGCCCACATCCCGTTCGCCGAGAGATCCATGGATTTCATCGATCCATGGATATCTTGGCAATCTGGTAACGCCAACGCGCTTTCGAAGTCGTCCTTGTGCAACCTTTCAAGTTACCGACGGCTGCAGATGCCGCAGTCCCATCGGAACCCCAACAAGCCACTAATCATGGTTGTCGTGATGGTCGCCGTCATGGTCATATTAGCCTGATCATACCGCATTTTTCGAGGTAGATTCCATTCCCCAGTCAATACTTACGTCACCGACGACCACCTCAACGCCCGTGCGCTGCATGAGGTGGCCAGGGCTGATGGCTGTGACAGGACAATGACATGAGGAGAAGAAAAACAGAAGGAGAACAGGATGAGAATAGGAGGAGAATAGAGGAAACAGCGGATATATGCATGTTATTAGATCATTCACGAACAGAAGAGAAAATGCGAGTAATTATTATTATCTACCAAGCTTCCAGGTTCTAGGATCCTTCTTCGTGGCAGGTGGGTGTTCTATCAGAAGCCCCCTGGAAGTTCCCTGTAATTACGTAGGTAAATCCCCCCTGGATGGACTGGACCCCAACTGCTCCCAGGTTCCCACCTCCCGGGCAGCGCCAGTGGCAGTAGCGACCTAACCTTACTGTCGCCAGCGCCCCACTACCTAAGGCACTACGTACCGGTTGGATTCGTAGTGAACCTTCCAAGGTGCTAGCAGCAACGCCCGGTCTGTCACTAATACTCTCGCCAAACCTCACAGACAGAACCTGGAAACCACCAATCCGCCTTCCATCCCCGTCGGCGATGCACCTCTCTACTACTACCTCTCTCACCACCACGACCGCCTCATCTGCATCTTCCTCCGCAACCATGAGCATGAAACGCACCATATAATGATGACCCCGCTTGTCCAGCCCTCGCTCGTGCTCTCGCTCTCCGGCCGCCGTGCGTGAGAGAAACAGCGACGACCTCGCGCACAAACGGTTCAAGGTTGCAACCCCGTTTCGCCCAGTGCGATCGAAGCCAGGCGGCATGCCTTCGTCTCTGCAGCAGATCGGCCTCATCGACCTCTTCGATAACGATCCGCGCCCGACTTTCGTTGTCGCCCTTGCCTCCAGTCAGGAATATTCGTCCCGCCAGATCGCCCACCGGAACCCGGCCCTGATCGCCAACGGCACACTTAGTCGCTCTATTGTTGCCGTCTCGCAGGATGGCTCCCACGCGCCTTTTTGGGACTGGGTTACGACGCCGCCCTCGAAGCAGAATCCCCGTACCGATATCCAGCACTCCATGCCCTACCTGCACGTCTTCTGGACGCGCAACGTTGTCCTGGGCCAGTGGGTCGTCATGAGCGGGAACGAGACACCCCCTTCCTCAGAACCACCTAGAAAGATCCGACTCGAGAATAAGGATGGTAGTGTCGGGAGGGCGTCTCCCCATCACGCAACCGCTGATTCCCCAGCTCTGGTGTCTCGGAGCAAATCTGAGAGCAAGGCGCCCTTTTCGTACCATGCCGTTGCTGACCCTGGTCTCATGGTTCCCGTCTTCGATTCGGAGCCGGAGCCCTTCCTCGATGTTATCCAAAGTCACGACTGGAGCTCAACTTCCCTAGGCCCCATGGATAAATGGCCCGCCGCGTTGCACCAAACCTTCAACCAGGTCGTCTCCGATTCGCGCGCCATTGCCATCTTTTGGGGGCCCGATTGTATTACAATCTACAACGAGGCCTTCTCCAAATACTGCGGCGCAAAACACCCAAAATTGCTAGGCCGTAACGCGACTGCTTCATGGCCCGATTTAGAAGAGCGGTTGGGTTCCATTATGGCATCGCCTTTGAAGAACTATTCCAGAGTGGAAGATGAGACACGGTTCTTCGTCGAGCAGGCCGACGGCACGTCTGAAGAAATATACGCAAAGTGGTCTATGACCTCAATACTACAGAACAATCAGTCTCTTGGTGTCCAGTACTCCCTTCTTGAGACTACATCGATGCGTCTTTGGGAGAGACGGATGAAGATGCTGATCGACCTCGGCGAAGCTTTAGTTACAGCGAGGGACGTTAAGTCGTATTGGGCCAAAACTATTGAGGAGCTCGAGCGCTGGAGTCCAGCATACGACGTGCCCCTTGCGTTCATTTATTCAGTAGGGGAAGACGACGAGAACGCTTCCTCGCGGTCAACATACGACTGCCCTAAGACGTGCCGTTTGGAGGGGTCGTTAGGCGTGCCGGAGAACCATCCCCTCGCACCCTCAATCCTTGACCTGCGAGACACCGACGACGGACTATCACCTATGATTCGCGCGTCGCTGAAATCTACCCAGCCTTTGCTGCTCCAAGTCACTGAAGGGACATTGCCCGATCGGTTACTACACGGACTGGCTTGGCGTGGTTTCGGCGACCCTTGCCAAGCTGCCATCATTTGCCCGATCCGTCCTACGAAAGAGGAAGACGCCATGGGTGTTTTGTTCCTCGGCCTCAACCCTCGCCGGCCCTACGACAACGACTACAGGCAATTTATCTCCCTGTTGAACCAGAAACTCACGAGCTCGCTTGCCTCGACTGTTCTATTGGAAGAGGAAGCTCGGCGAGGACGCAACGCCGCAGAGCAAGCCGCATATGATACCGCCATGCTGAAGGAGAGATTGGAGTACCAAACCGAGCAGGCGAACAGGTCGATTCAAACTTTCAAGGCTGTAGCTGAGTTCATTCCAGTCGGCATGTGCTTCGTCGACACCGACGGGAACGTCACGTTTGCCAACGATGCTTGGCATCGAATCACGGGATACCCCAAGGGACCAATTGCAGCCGGAGCTCTCCTGGAGTCGGTGATCGATGAGGACAAATCAAAGGTCGTTCAGGCATACAAGGATGTCAAAGAAAAAGACGTCGTAACTTTCGAATATAGGGTCCCACGAAATCCAAATCAGCCAGAAAGCCCCAAATCCCCCACAGGTGCCTTGTCGGGGATGGATGACAGGGTTGCAAGACATGTTCTGGCTTCAACGAAAGCAGAACGCGCCAGTGACGGCAGCATTGTGCGGATGCTGACATGCTTGACTGATGTTACCGTACAGAAGGACACAGCCGAGGAAGCGATTCAGCGGGCTCAAGAGGCAGAGAACCTCAAACGCCTCGCTGAGTTTGCCACCGTGGGCATGTACGATATGAGCATGGACGGGCGGCTATTGAGCGCCAACAACCTGTTCTGGGAGCTGAGCGGCCTGGAGAAGGTTGATCCCTCAAAGGTGGTCGTCAAGCCGTGGCTCGATCTGTGGTCGAGGAGGATGTGCCCATACTCGAGGCAAGCTTAAAGAAGTTAGAGGAGTCAGGGCAGCCGCAGACTGCAGAGGTCCGACTGAAAACCTCGTGGGAAACCGAGGACAGCAGCGGGAATATGTCAATTGCTTCACGATGGGTTCTCGCCACTTTTATGCCGGTCAAAAGCTCGGAAGGCGTTATTCAGTCGTTCACGGGTTGCTTGAGCGACGTTTCGTTGCAAAAGTGGCAGTTGGAGCAGGAAAAACTGCGCAAGGAGGAGGCCATCGAGTCGAAGCGCCAGCAAGAGAACTTCATCGATATGACATCCCATGAGATGCGAAATCCGCTAAGCGCCATACTGCATTGCACAGATGCCATCATAGCGTCCCTCGCCAGAGTACAAGATATCACTGCAAACCCAGTGCCGCTCACCCCTACGCGAAACCATAACGGGCTACCAGATCAAAGTCCCGATGGCAAAAGGTCTGACGAGGAAAAGAGGCTTCTTGAGGATAGTATCGAGAATGCCGAGACTATCGTGACATGTGCGCAACACCAAAAACGCATCGTTGATGACATTCTCACCATGTCCAAGTTGGATTCCAAGCTTCTGGCTGTCACGCCCTGTACGGTCAATCCGGTCCAAATCGTCAACGACGCTTTGAAGATGTTTGAGGTGGAGGCTCGCCGCGTGGACATCGAACTGACCTCGTTTGTGGACAAATCTTACACGGATCTCGGGTACGATTACCTCGATCTCGACCCATCGCGAGTCAAACAGGTTCTCATCAACCTGTTGACCAACGCGCTGAAGTTTACAAAGTCCGGAAAGACTCGAAACGTGACCATCGGCGTCAAGGGCTCTCTGGAACCACCCGGCGCAAAATTGACGACTGTGCAGTTTATCCCCCGATTCTGTGACCTGTCGGAAGAATATGATCAGCCGGCACTCAAGGGTCGGAGCAACCCAGTCTATCTCACCTTTGAAGTGAAGGACACAGGCCAAGGGTTGACGGCGATGGAGATGGGCAACCTGTTCAACAAATTCGTCCAAGCTAGCGCAAAGACTCACATCAAATATGGCGGTTCTGGATTGGGTCTTTTCATCTCGCGTCGCTTGACGGAATTGCAGAACGGCGCGATTGGTGTTTCTAGTCAACCGGGTGTCGGTTCAACGTTTGCGTTTTACATCGAGGCGTATCTTCCCAGCGTGGAGTCGAGAACCGAGGCTTTAGCTACGGCGGCGGCCGCGAGGTTAGTGTCAGGTGGCGACTATTCGGAGAACGGTACGAAGCACGGCTCCGGTTCACGCGGTAGTCGGCTATCCTTGAATCAAAATCCAGGAGGCAACTCGCGCTTAGACGGGATCCTTATTGTGGAAGACAATCTCATCAACCAGCAGATCACGAGACGCGGTTTAACAGATCGCGGGTACTCGGTAGATGTGGCAAATCACGGAATTGAGGCGTTGGACAAGCTCCGGCGCTGTCAAGCTGTGCTGTTGAAGGGTGGGAAGGAAGGTAGCGATGAAGTCGAAGACTCGAGAGCGATAGGCAGTCCTAGGGCGATGGGCAGTCCTAGCCCGATGCCTATCGCCATCAACCTCGTGCTCATGGATATCGAGATGCCTATCCAGGATGGATTGACGTGTACGAGGCACATTCGGGAACTGGAGCAGAAGGGTGAGATTTTCTGTGCCTCGGGTGGACGCATCCCCATCATTGCTGTAACGGCCAACGCACGTCCAGAGCAGATCAACGAAGCGAAACAAGCAGGGTGCGACGACGTGCTCGTGAAGCCGTACCGCATCCCGGAATTGATTGAGACGATGCAAGTGGTGGTCCGTCGCATGGGAGGACTTAGTCCGCACTCGCCTGCGAGGTGACGAAGTCCACGGCAGATGGCTATACGGCTGGATAGACAGGACAGCCAGAGAGGAGGGGAGTGATAAAGGGTAAACGGAGTAAAGGGCAGAATTGTCCAGGCGAACGGCGTTATGGTGACGAGATGATGAGCATCTTGGTGTTTTACAAGACGGCACATGCGTGTCAACCTTCTCGGGGAGGTGGGTTCCCGCGCAGTGTTGCAGCATACGACGGAGTTTTGGTGCATAATCAGGCTATGAGACCTTGAGGCGGATTGGTGGTGTACATACAGTCAGTTGATGATGGTATCTTCGCCGCGATTCGAATGAGTTTCGACGGGAGGCATGTATAACGGCTGCGTTGACAGCATTGCCTCAATGGCGTCTTCTCCCTTAGACTATAGTATCTATGTATCCCCTTGCATTCGCTTCTTATGATTTATTATATTTTTTGGGGGGGGGTTGCTGTCGCCCTGCTACACTACGAAGATGATTAGATGATGCTCATGTCAGTCTCAAGTTCATGTAAGTAAATGGTGACATCACCTCGCGCAACTGCCCCTCCATGAGGAACCACGGCACGTCCAACTACGACGCTCAATCTCTCCTCCAACACAACCATAGCCACGACCTCAATTACCATTCGATTCTTCTCCCCTAGCCGGCTCACTGGCCCTCAATCGTCTCAATCTAGGGTATCCTCCCCCTATTTACCACAGCTACCGCAAGCTTCAGGGAGCTACAGCTCTGTTTACCCCGCCATCATGTCGACCATGCCCGCATCCCACGGCCACAGCGAGGCCTGCTGCAACGTGCCGCCCATCGTGTCCAAGGGCTATGAAGCCAAGGGATCGTATGAAGAGATTGGCGGCTACAAGACGTGTAATTCCTACAATATCCTTTTGCCTACGCAAAAAAGTACACTTGACCGAGCTGACCGTGGCTGCTCCTAGACGTCACCGGCCCGGCCGATGCCACCAAGGCCATCGTCGTCATCTACGACATCTTCGGCTACTTCGACCAGACGCTCCAGGGCGCTGACATCTTGGCCTTTGCCGACCACCAGAATTACAAGGTCTACATTCCGGACTGGTTTAAGGGCGAGCCGTGCCCCATCGAGTGGTGAGTAACTGTTCAGGAGATTCGATGCCATACGATGCGAATGGGATTTCAACGTTCCTCGCACCCTTCGCCAGCAGCAGCTGAGATGGCTTCAGGTATCCCCCGGACAACGAGGACAAGCAGAAGAAGCTGGGAAACTTCTTCGGCACATTCCCTCCCCCCAAGATCGCCGGCCTAGTTCCCGACTACGTCAAGGCCGTCCAGGCGGGCAACTCGTCCATCGCCAAATTTGGCATCCTCGGCGTAACGTCCCCTTCCCCCTCTCTCTTCCCCATCCTATTCCATATCGCTGACTTCCTACGATCAGTACTGCTGGGGCGGCAAGGTCGTCGCGCTCGCCACCAAGGCGGCCAGCAACCCCTTCTCCATTGCCGCCTCCATCCACCCCGCTATGGTCGACGCTGCCGATGCCGAGGACATCAAGATCCCCACCATCCTCCTGGCCTCGGGCGAAGAGCCCGCTGAAGATGTCAAGAAGTTCGAGGACACCCTCAAGGTGCCGAAGCACGTCGAGACGTTCGGTGATCAGGTCCACGGCTGGATGGCTGCGCGTGCGGATCTCGATGATCCTCGCGTGAAGGCTGAATATGAGCGCGGATACAAGGTCGTCCTGACTTTCTTTAACAAGAACTTCTAGGAGTGCAATTGAAGAAGGATATGTGAAATCAAATGAAACAAATAAAGAAAGAGTCAACATGCCAATCAAAGAGCCAAACATGCATCAAGCACTATATCAGACGTGTACCTTCGTGAATCATTATATCCCACTCATCTCCTGTCTCACACGCTCATCAACTCACCACTCATATCGCCCCCTCTGCAAACGCCAACACTTGATCGACCTCAAGCTTCACAAACTCCCCTATCTCAACACTCTCCCCGCCCTCCCCCCTCTTCACCGCCGTCGCAACCATATAATCATCCAACAACGGCCACAGCCTCAACTCCACGTCCTCGACCCTTCGCCCCTGAAACCACACCTCCTGCTCCCTCCCCATACCACTCCTCAACCCCGCGTCCTGCTCCTCGGCGCTCGTCTCATCCGACGGCACGAATCCCCGTATCTCTAGCTCCCGCAGCCAGCTCGCCAGCAGCGCCTCGCCCGTCATCTTGACGTACGCCTCGTGCAGGCACCACAGCCCGTAGAAGTACCCAAGCGGGCGGTCCGGCCGATCGTAG
>JAANBC010000035.1:0-116876 GCA_014621405.1 Stylonectria norvegica
CTTGAGCCGGGTAAGGCGGCCGAGAAGACGCTCAACGCCCGCGGGGCCTCCAAGTTCGTCGACGAGGTGGGCGTGGGCGGCGGCGAGCCCGAGCAGATCGAGTTCATCCTCGTGCTGCAGAAGGCGCTGCTGCACGCCAAGGGCGTGGAGCAAGCCAAAGTGGGCACGCTGCTGGCGGCGCTGATGCAGAAGCTGTATCACCTGGATATTCTGGAGGAGGAGGGCATTGTCGGCTGGTGGGAGGACAAGAGGGCCGAAGAGGGAGAGGGCATGGATGTGCTGAAGGAGAAGTGCCGGGTATTGGTGGAGTGGCTGGAGAATGCAGAGGAGGAAGACGACGATGATGACAGTGACGATGACGAATAGATCCAAGGTTGCATTCGGCTTTCTGTAAGGGTAGGGAGATAAAAGGTATTCTTAACATTAACATAAACAGTCAAACGATCCCTAGTTCGCCAAAGGTGCACTGCATTCTGACTCCTGTAGATACGACTGCCATCGCCTATTGTTACACACTTGCATAGGTACCAACTAACTTACCACATAGATCTAAGCAGTTGGATATGTCCTCATTTTCGGTACCTCCTGAACGCCTCGCCTCAAAAACCTGTCCCTCCCGGGAGAGACTTACAAAAGCCCTTGGTCCATAGCGGAAACATAGTATAGCAAAAGGGCAAACACCGCCGATTCAGTAATTCCGAATGAAATGTTCATCGGAAACCGGGGTGTGTTGACCAACATATAGGATGGGGTGGAATGCCCCCCAAAGACGTGGTGCTAAGAGATCGGATAAGTAGGAATCATGAACCCTAATAGTAATTCTGCAAGTCAGAGCCCTTAGCTCCATGACCGCCCATGGGCCGGCCTTGCGGACCGCTGGATCCTCTGGCTGGTTGTGAGTTCCAGTTGTTTTGGTTGGGGCCTCCGTGGCCGCCACGACCCGAAAGACCGCTCGGCGCTTGGTGGGTATCATCATAGTCAACCTGAGGACCGTGACCGCCTTGCTGGTTCCTTGGTTCGACATCATCGAGGGATCGGTAGTTGAAACCACCTCCTCTGCCGCGTTTTCCGTTTCCCCTGGAAGCGTTGCGGTTACCGCGGTTTCCGCCTCCGCCTCGACCCCTTCCTGGGCCTGAGCCACGCCCGCCGGTGTGATAGCCTCTCGTCTCGTTCCTACCGCTATAGTGGTTGTGGGTGTTTCTTGGGCTATAATCGTCATCCCCAGGGTGTTTACGCTTCGACGTCTTGTTGGCAAATAGGCTTTCGTACTCGTCTTCTCTAGGGTCCTCTGCTTCAATGCGCAGGATGACCTTTTCCCCAACGACCGTTTCGAAGACGGTGGCTTTGTCTGGAGGAATCGGTTGCCAATTTTGTATCTTGCCGGCATCAATAGGTCGCGCACCTTTCCTGAGAGCCAGGACCACGAGTGGACTGGGGTTGTCGGTGTGAAATTTAGCGGTAGCAGGAACTGGACGCAGACAAGCTGCCCAGATGCTGTTCTCGAAGCAAGCCGTGCCTGTGACTTCCCACTTCATCTTGCTGCCCATACCACCCACTTTCTCTAGGATACTAGCAGGACAGGGGCGGGGGCAGATGAGTATGTTATTTGCGTGATACTTGAGCTCATGCTTGGGGAAATTCGGGGGAATAGAGGCTAGGCTGATAAGGTCTTTGGCGGCGTCGGATCCGATCATGTACCCTGTGAAGAAGACAGTCTTTTTAATTCTGAGTTTGTTCTGGCGGGCTTCAGGTGGTTGTTTTGAGACCACGTCGTTGTGCAGGTTGATCATATGTTGAACCTCGGCGACCTCGACGACTGGGTCTAGAGTCGTAGAACAGTCTGGCACCTGGACTACCTCTGCAATCAAGGGGCCTCGTGTAGGCATCAAGTTTTGCCGCCGATTGTATTCGGCGAAAAAGTCACGAAATCCCTTTGTATGTTTTGGTCGGTCCTCGTAGACTCGGATCTCATCTGCGTCCTTGTACGTCTCCATCAGCGCTTCTAGAAAGAGTTGCTTGAAGTGCATGGTAGTAGTAAAGCGCTGGTTCGTCGGGCTGACCTGGGGCTTGAGGCCAACCATATCGAATTCAAGGCCTTTTGACGCGACCATCTTTTTGATAAGCTCAGCGAATCCCTTCTCGGACCGACCTGTGAGCAGAACACAGAGGGCATCTTTTTGCTGCATGCTTAGCCTGACGAGGTCGACGATAGTGTCGTTCCACCAGCCGTCCCACGCGCGTGGGTGCTCCTTGTCAACACCTTCGCCGGTCGCGGAGAGTATTCGGCTATCGTGCCACCAGCCGCCGTTGACGAAGACTTCTTGGCTAGATAATGTCCCAATAGTCGGTCCGTTCCAGAGAGATGGATTAGGGAGAGGGGTCTTGAACACTGATGCAGGTCAGATTTGAGGTCAGTGACGGGGCTTTGGTGGTGCTCACACGTATTATCGAAATCGTACACATGAAGTGACTTGATCTTGTCGACTCCTAGGCCTCCATTAGCTACCCGGCTCGGACTAACCGGGGAGAGAGTTCAGAGTTGAGCTCACCTGGCAGCTGCTTGTTTGCGACAGACCAGCGTCCGAGTGCAGTCACCGTAAAGTGCGCGCTGCTGGTGTTGGCAGCGCCATGGTGCACGCTGTACGCCGAAGCCATGGCGCTTAATAGCAAGCTTGGGGTACGGGGACGGGCTGCGAGCATGCAGGTGAGAAGTTGGCTCGAGGTCGACGATGAAGTCGATGTTGAGATTTGGCTGGGATTCCGTCGCAATTGCGGCGAGGACCCGCGCCTGTGGGGCCGCCTACCTGTAAAGTGGAAGCGCGCGACCGCTGGACTGTTGGCCTGAGGCAGGTTGAGCGCGTTTATAGGCGATAGGCGCCGCATGTTAGGCACCCGACTGATGTTGATAGGTGGACGCTGAGTCTCAGGGAAGTGTTGGTTGACTTGGCCAACGTCTTTGCAGTTCAGCTTGTCTACAAATACGCTGTGGATGCAGTCGAGAGTCCAGTCAGTTTCTAGGACGCCTACGAAGTGCATCGAAGCTTCCTTGGGAATCCAATATGGTGAAAGTCGAGGTCATTACCCCTCACGAAAAGGCAAATCTATTCCATTCCATTGGTGGCTTTCTCCCCTTCAGCCGACTCTGGCTTTCCAGTCTGCCTTATCTTAACGAGAAACACCAGCTCGGCGCTTCATCCTTCACCCTTCACACTTCGCCATGGCGTCGTCTAGCGCCATCCGCTTCGTCACAGGATCCAAAAAGTCACCCCTCGGATCATTGCATCTTCGTCTTCACGTAAAGCCAGGTGCGAGCAAGACCCGTGAAGGTGTCTTGGCCGTCACCGAGGATGCCATCGAGCTGTGCGTGGCAGCCCAACCCAGAGAGGGCGAGGCCAACAAGGCAGTTGTTCAGGTGCTCAGCGCCGCCTTGGATCTTCCAAAATCGAGATTCCAGTTGACCCATGGGATGAAGTCGCGCGACAAGACGGTCGTCTTGGGGGATATCAATGGCGACGGCGAGGAGTACGCGAAACTTATTCGCGACCTGCTAGACAAGGCTGCTGAAGAATAATGGAATACTCATCAAGAACCGTGAAAAAGGAATACTTAGCCTCAACAAGACCGGCTCGCTTGAAATACGATGCGTGTAAGAAAGGGCAGAGGATGAACTACCTTGGAACAAAAAGAAATACTCTTGATGGTCCGCAATCGCATCCCTGCTAACCCGTTTCGCTGGACGTTGAAGTGCGAACAACAAAGGGGAAGACGCATCAGCAGCTCTGGCAATGACGGGAGCGGCTTCAATGTACATGTGTACGGACATGATACTGGTTACCTCTCTATCTACTTAGGCGCCTATAGAAAGCCATCAATCAGGTAAGGTATCTTTCTCCTAATTAGAAGTCATCCCAAGGACTCAAAGTTCTTGAAAGATGCGAGAAGATGGTCCGAAATAACCTCGGCTACATCCTGGCAGCCCTCAATCGTGTCGAGGAAGCAAGATACTTTTCCTATGACAACGGCAGGAGTGTTTTTCTCGGCGGATCAACAAGATTGACCAACATTCGCTTTACGATTTTCCTCGTGTCCCACTCATATATATAGCTTGAGGCAGCTCGATAGACAATCCCGTAACACTCACAGCCATTACCTCCCAAGTATTTATTTCCTTTGAAGTACACATGGTTGAAATCAAATAGAGCGCTACAATTGTCGTATGCGAGCGACTTCAAACTATCCCGAAAACCGTCTTTCCAAAAGTTTATTCTGCTATGTAACAATTTCGAGGAAATGAAGATTCCACCATGCCCCTTCTTTTGCTTGTTTGTGTACCAAGAGTAAGGTTCAGAAAGCGCTCGCAAGTTTAGGACATCACTCTTCAACCTCGCAAACGTAACGTTTCATCAGTTCTTCAAAGTGTCGGGCAAGCAGCTTTCATTTACTCAAGAAACGCCTTTTTGGACAAAGAATGAGAACGGAACCACCCGATAAATTGAAGAGGGAAAAGAGTTAGATTCGGTTCCCAAACGTATCAATCGAACCCGAATCTTCCGAGAGTAACTCCGAACCCTGGCATCGAATCAGGACAGTCGCCCCCCGAAGGGCCCTGAGGACCTACTTTGAAGTAGTAGCCCGTCGGAACCGACCGTGCTACCCGACCAATTACAGTAGTTCGGATTTTCTCAGAACTATAAACGCATGTATATCTAGGGGGAACATTCCTTTATATAGCGAAACGTTTGTGAAGTTTATGAGTCTTTGTGAAGTTTATGAGAATTATCTTGTACTAGTGTAAGACCGGAAGCACGAGGATATTTGAAGTGACAGAGATAGACGCCATGGCCGACTCGGGCTTCCACAGAAGCATCGTGGGCAGTTTTTAGTATGGTTCTGTGTATATCTTAGGGAACAATCTTTTACAACATCTGTAATCTTTAACGATAACAGCAAGCAGTTTCCCGCCACTAAAATGCGGTAGTTGGGCATAGAACTCCGACGATAGTGTACACGAGTTGTGGTGGTAGTAGAGAATCCCGTGGAAGACCGGGCAAGGCTTCTGAGGAGCTACGTTGGCAGCGTCTACTGCCTAATGCAATGAGCAGTACACATCCGCAGAAAGCTCCAAACGTTGGGTTAAGGGATGAACCAAATGCTAGTTAGGGTAGTTGTAGAAGACTATAAATGTGTTGCGAAACACCGAAATAATCTCCCGCCTGAGCTTCAGTGTTGTGTCGTGGTCGCGAAAAGGATACTATGAACTTGAAGAATAGTCGCTAAAACCACATTAACTAGATGAACCAAGAAGACAGAATATCGACGAAACGTGAAGGTGACTCGGAGCCGAGCAAGTTCACACAGTGCGTGTGCCCAGATGAAACTTCAAAGCATGACAATATGTCTGTCCTCGCTCGACCCCAATAGCGTCGACGACGCCGAAGGCATGACCCCTGAGAAATTTAAGTTATTCATTTCCAGTCGCAGCGCATACTAGAACCTATGTCAAGAAGGGTCATCACTAGGGCGGACATGATATGATATCAACGCATTAGGGCTGCATCACTTGACCCTTGTATGCACCACCACCCTCCTTCTGGGTGAAGGATCGAGATGGCTGGTCCCGCTCGTACAACCCTGATATTGGCTTCCATTTTATCAGGGGCTTTCCTGCCCAGCGAAGCTACTACGGCCGGGGAGGTGAAGCTGCATATTCCTGTCAGTCTCGGCACTGTCCCAATACGCCCAATGCATGGCCACGGTTGTCTCAATCGTGTGCTAACAAGCTACGCATCCTCATCTGTCGGCCTCTGCAGAATTGCTGGGAGAAGCTAGTAGAGATTTCAGGTCCAGATTCCGGACAAAGCCCCAAGCTGTGGACTAGCATCCATATTATATGACCCCCCTTCCCCCTGTTTGGCCCAGACTGTCCACCCTTGGCTGCGACGAACGGGTTGAGAGCCTGTCTGGTCACAGCACATTGACCCGCCGGCGCCACTGACCATCTGACGGATGAGCGGCAGCCTTGCTTCAGTCATCTAGATCTCTTCCTCGGCGACTTGATTGGTCGCCATGTTCGAAATTGGATGTCGTTGGGGAGTGTATCTTTGGATTGATATCACATACTTCTAGTGCTGTCTCGAATAAGCGTCGTATTATCTAAATGGGGCGAGGTTGGCTGGACTAAAGACGTTATCGACATTGAACGGTGACGGACTGATATCCTTGCTTCTTTGCTGTATATAAGTATGGCTCGGTACGCGAACGAGCACGTAGGCGTAAGGACCTGGCCCGTTTGTTCAAGTAACTCCGCTCTGACTATGAATCCTTGCTACATCAGATTGGAACTGGGAGTGGCTGAAGATCTGCTTCGTAAAGGACCCTACTGTAGGTACTTCCATCAAAAGACGCCTTGCGCGCACACACATGTCGGGCCTCAGAGTTGCAAGTCAGAGCTCAATGGACCTCAATCTCGGCTTTTCGACTTTCCCCTGGTTGCTCTGGACTCTGCAAGCCATCACGAGCTGAGTTATTGTACTTTGTACCTGTTTTGATATAGAGGGGACATCATTATCCGCACCACAGCATTTCCTTTCATCAATCATGGCCAGGACACCATCCTTAGAAAGGATTGAATTTGGATTTCATCCATCAAATACAAAAGGGCATTTCACAGATTGTGATCTCGAGCTTGCCCGGCTTTTGCTGATGGAGATCGTCCAACTTTCTCGATTGACTTGGCATATAATAGTGCACCTTACATGGTGGCGAACCATGACAATCAGCATGGGCTTGTTCTTCTTCGCCGTTTACTTTTGAACATGCTTACCCTGTCCCTTCTCCGAGATATGGAGACAATATGGTGCTCTTTTCTCGGATTAGTTTAGTAGGAGAAAACGAACTGCGCGGCCACGACAGCTCTTGTTTCCAGACTGCTGCTACGAAGCAACGGCCAGAACGTCGATGCCCACAAAGTGACTCCCTGGAATGTGTGAACACTCCAGTGGGGCATGCCTCCTTACTCTGGACTCAAATGAGTAATAATTACGGGAAAAGGAAAAATATCCAGGGCAGGGCAGATCTCGGGAGATCGAGAGCCCCGAGTCTGGACTTGGCGACCTCCTGACTGCAGCCGAGCTCACGGCGCTGGTGAGATTAGATTTGATGCGCAATTGCGGTCATCGTCATGCTTGCACGTTGTAGCAGACGGAGCTGACTACATGTAGGATGTATGCCGCAGACAGCATCTCGAAGACTGCCCGTTTTGTTTCTTCTTTGGGCACTACAAGTAGTATGATCTTGCACAAGTTTATTCCATCTTAAGACATCCGGCTGCGGCGCTTGTTGTGAAGCGCGAAGGATCCGGGGCAGCTTTGGGCTGTGGTGAGCAGCATGTGGTGAAGCAACAAAGTGTCTCATGGTCAGTCAGAAGGACGAGGTGGTGTCCGCAGGGTCGCTCCGCGGTCTAGCAATACCAAGGCGCTTCTTCTTGTTCGAAATCAGAAGTAACGGGGTTTCACCACAAGTTGTTGTGTCCTTCCAAGTGGTTGGAGAAGGGTCTGAACTCAATGTTGTTGGGCACAAAACGCTTAGCAGCATCGTGTTGATACTCTTCAGTGACGCTTCTATGTCGTAAAGTACGGCAACATCTTGCCGTGAAGGTACCCAGTTATGGCCCAGCTTGTCTTGCCCAGCCTCGCGGAACTCAGATTAATGACTTAGTTGAGTGACTTGAGTCTCAAACGCTACTTGTCAAACGGGCACTTTCACCTGTTGAAGGTAGCATAAACCTTATGGCACAAGGGAAACACTCCATCAACAAGTGCAGCCTCATTATCCGGCATCAGCGTCATGTTCAGCAGCCATTAGTACGCCTGCTGGCGGGTTATTTGCGGAGGCTAACAGTTGACCGGACCGGTTGATACCGTCCCAACGTTGATCCCACAAGCTTAGCAACTTGACCTTGGTGGAGGGAGGCCTCAGCACGGGACACCCTATTGCTGAAAGAAGAACAACCCAAAGATCCAATTGTTAGGCCTCGAAGAAACAAGCCGAATCAACGGGAACATGATGAGTATGGGATGGGTGACAAGAACTTCACCGGTTGTGAGTTGTCGTCACTGTAAGTCGGAGGCGAACGAGCCACGCAACCAGCCACACTTGCCGTTCTATTATCGAACGAGCCGATTTGCGACGTTAAAATAAGGAAGCAACAGTTTCTGGAAAGGAAACGATCAGCGGGAAACGAACACGTGAAGCTGAACGCACACGTTGATAATTTAAGAGTGCAGGGCTGCTGCTTGGTTGCTCAAAGGCAAAGAAGGGTCTTCACTGTAGATTTGGGTGTGGCGTCGTCACCTCTTTCGCCTCACGCGGGGTTAGATAGGTGGCTCAGCCACATCGATAGCCACATCGATATTGTGAAATCTGTAATCTGTAGCATCAGGGTCGGCAAATCCAGGGACGTGCATGACATGGATCACGCGTAGGCTGGAATTGACGAAGCCGGCGAAGATCGACAGTCGCTAAAGGTGGCGGATAAATGTTCTCGGTCGACGCGGCGGGATGCAGGCAGACTCTGATGTCTGAGGTGCTTCTGAATGTCTTCTACGTTGAAATGGCAGGGGCCGAGCGGCTCGAGGCTCTCCTAAATTGTGACTGACGGTGGGGGTCGTAATAAGGGGTCTTTGGGTCCCCCGTCGGATGCATCTGGTTCCAACCTCAAGGTACGGCCGCTAGGAGCTCATGTGGCTTGGATGTCGCAAATGTCGGGGTGCCAAGATGTGTGAGTATTCCAACGGGATTCGCCGCACGGAGTAGCTCCGTCGAGCTCTCTGATAGGCCCGAGTGATGCGAAGCAAGAGGCCGTGGACAAACAGAACCGCTCGCTGGGCGGCCCGGATGGAACAGTCGGCAGTCATGGATGACGGCCCTCCTTAGTGGCGGCATCTTACAACATGCCATCGCCATGATACAGTATAAGGGAGAGTGGCGGATAATGCTGGAAGCACTACATGTGATGCATCATCCCAGGGTATCAGATGGAGAGACGGAAGACGTTTAGCGACTCTCCGGCAATGGTGTGGTGGTTACATGTAGACAATGACGAAGCGAAGGTGCGCTATGAAGTAGATACCAGAATAGAAATGGAGGTTCCGGGGGCAAATGACGGATTGCGATTGTCCTGCGACTTGCCTGCGAATGTCCTTCAAATGTCTGCAAATGCCATGATAAAAGGCATTGCACAGCCACGCGGCGCGCCACACTGCGCCACAGTGAGCGCCACGGAGAGTTTGGGATCCGCTGCTCGGGAGGGGGTAGCGCCGCACCCGCCTACCGATGGAGAGTCCAACAAAGGTCTCGACTCGCCTAGCTCACGGAGACAGATGGTCAGGTCCCTGCAAGACGAAACCTTGCAAGGGAGAATTGGCGTCGTGACTTTGGCGCTTTCCCAGATGCCCATGGATGTTACATGGGTGTTTGCTGGAGGGCAGACGGGCGAAAGATTCGTTGATTGATGGCTGAGCATCAGACTCATAGAATCACAGCCACACGCACACGGCTAATGGTCGAGACTGAAGTTGACTCTGTGTGTTAACTCCAGACAAGGACTCCAGACAAGCAAGACGTATCGTTTCCGCAGAGTTCTAGGTGCAATATTCGTCAAGTGGTTGATGCTCTCCACTAAGACGATGAAACGCGCCATGGCCCATGGGTTTGTTCGTCCGGAGACGGGGCCTGATTAGAGATGGCCGATGCCATGGATGCGAGTTAAGGATTCTGGCTTCCTACAGCATGTAAGCCCTATGTAGCCTCTTTAGCTTTGGCTTGTGTCTGGCGATGCGCCGCGGCGTGTGTGATTCTGTGGACATCATCTCAGGCCTGGCTGGTGAAGCAAGTGAGCAAATGAGGTGAGGTGGTGGACCCGACATGAGGGTCGTCGTATTACTGTAGGCGCTGCAGGCGACTCGATGCATGAGGTGGGTCAGCGCATGGAGATGGGGCCCAAGCTGCAGTACTTGGAGCGATTGTTATGCACTAACATTTAATTTATGGCACTGCGCAACTCTGGCAGCGCCCGGGCGCCCTACTAAGGTAGGTTGGCATTTGGATCAGACTTCAGTGGAGGATTTCAGGGGAGCCCTTTCAGAGGAGCCGAGCCCTGGAGTTGGGAGACTCGTAGTGAGGGGCCAGTCCCTCCACTCCACTGGCTTCGGTCGCCCCCAGGCCCCCGGGTCTCCCAGGTAAAGCCGCCCAGTCACTAGGGTCTATCAACATAACCGTCCATGGATCCCTGAGCGGACCTAACGGATGGCCCAGAAGCCAGAGGGGAGTTCGAGGAGGTCCGTTCCATTCCATACTTACTGCAGCGGTGCAGTGGAGACCTACGATGTACAGTACATACGTTCAGTACGTACCTTATTACTGGGCGTCTTAGTGTAGATCGCCGCCACATCACCACATCACTCCCATCGGCGACGCTGATCAGTGATGCTGAACGCCGATGAGCGTGGAGCGTACGGATACTCTGGCAATTCTGGTAAGGTAATTATTATTAGAGCGCTCTGGCCGGCCGGGGCAAGAGCAGCACCATCACCATCACCAGCATCAGCAGCCGTGGGCCGCGTGCGTCATGCCCAGTCGTCCCTCCACAGCATCCACCACCACCTTCTTCACCAACCATGCTGGGATCCTGGGATCCTAGGTCGCTCCCACACGGATGTCGTTTCGTCAACACACCAGCTGCCGACCTTTTCCTCTAGAAGCTTTCAGACAAGAGCCCTTAGTTGCAGCAGACTACGGCACTTGCATCCATCCATGCATCCATCCAGTCGAGGTACACGTACAAAGTCCCTCGACTAATAGCCTTCATGGTGCCCTAGTCCCGACTACGACCAGCCAGGCACAACTCTGTTTGACTGGCTCTCCTTGCTCTCTGCGACTCTCTGCTTTCTTCTATGCCGTTTCGTGTCTTTAGTATTTACCTGGGCTCTTCTGCTGTTCCCCCGCCTCAGTCTCAGACAAAGACCCAGTCTCGCAATTCCTCAGCCTCTTTGCGGACATACCTCCAGCCACTTCCGCCAACGCTCAACCGCTACCGCCCTCCGTCTCTACCTTATTTTAAATCGAGCTTCTAGTATTGTTCCATCTCTATTCGTACATTGCTGTTCCTTTGGATCCATCTCCAAGGCCAAGCACCGTACGTGTCTCACCTTGAACCCCTTGCCCACAACCACATACATAGGCGAGCACATCACATCACCTGCTGTTTTCTCTGCTTGCTTCAGTCGGCGAGATTTGGTCTTACAACTCGCAACCTTGCTCAAATCATCTGCTCCCCCGCCACAACGCCTCAGCTTCGAATCCATACTATACCTTCATCACAACCTTCGGCGAGCGGCGCAAGAAGTGTGCTGAGAACAAACACACCACCATCAATCACCGGGCAGGCTCTCTCTCACCACTCACATCGGCCACGCTCACGCTCAAGCTCACGCTCACGCTCACGCGCGTACCTTCACACCCACGTCCATCCACAGCCACGCCCCCCTAGCAGGTCTACGCCGACGCCTCTACCGACTCTCACACACACACACCCACGTCCACATCGACGTACTAAGGTAGTGCTACGCACGCCCGGAACGTTCTAATAAGACACCGCCTCGCCGCTGGCTTAGACCACTCACCACCCTGACCTTTTATTGCAGCCCCAGGCCATCTCGAGACGTGCGGAGGGTCCCCACCACCACCAAGCACTGGACCACCAACAAGTCCCAACCGACCAATCCTCCGATACTTAGCTACTATCCATCCAATCCATATCCATACTTACCTATACACCAACATCCACCTCGGGCCCGTCTACCTCTGCCTCTCATTTCCTCCGTCCGACTTTTAACTTTCGTTTCCATCTTCGTCTCTGTCTCTGTCTCTCCTCCGCCTCATCAGCCATCTCGTCCTCCCCTTAGACTTCGCCCCCGCACCCTTCGCACGCGACACCTGTTGTCCCTGGGTTGCGACGGCGGCGTCTTCCAGCAACCGACAACTCCCTCTCGTGGGCTGAATCCTGTCCTCATAGCGATCTATGTCCAGCGCCAACGCCAGCTGACAGTCCCTCTCGGTCGACTGACTGGAATTTGCATCTTCGCACATCGACAGACGGCTAGACACCTCAAGCAAGTCGCCGACTCGGACGCCTCACGCAAGTCGCCAGACGGAAGACGGAAGACTGCAGTTCTGGACGCGCTAGGCGCCTGCCGTCGTTGCTGCCCCGGCTCAGCAGCCTAGACTCTCACTCAACCAGCTCGACATGTTCCGTCAAAGGTGAGCTCTCATCTCGTCCCCGCCCGATGCCCCGGGTGCGAATGCGACGCCCTCGCTGCGAATCGACTTTTCGGTCTCGAGCTTCAGCAGCTCTCAGTCCATTTGCGCCATTTGCTAATCCGTGTTGCGACCTTAGGAAGAGCTCCCAGAAGCCCGGCGATAACTTACTGGCCGATTTTCGACAGCAGTTCCCAGAAGTCGCAGTCGTAAGCAGCGTTTCGCCCCCCGCGACCTCGTTGCCACATGTCTCTACAGCACTTGAGAACCCCAACATCCCATTACCACACCAAGATAGGTAAGTTATATAGCATCCCCATCGCCGGTGTTATGAAATGCGCAAAGGCGGCGCGCCTCTGCTCACCCCCAGCTCCTCCGAGTCGCGGGCCAGGGTGCGTCGCCAATGAAGCTACATCGTCCCCCCATAGACATTAGGCCCCCAAAGAGGTCGACGGCTGAGAGCGTTACCCGACCCATTACTGACTTGAGTCTCGCAGGAGTCAGAGCATCCCCCACGATGTCTTCAGGGACCAAGACCCTACACCTCGGGCTACGAACGAGCCTTGGAGGTTTACGCCTTCGCTGTTAGATCCCAATTCGTTTTCCTTTGCTTCCTTCGCCAATGCTCCGCCGGGATACTACACTCCCACCCCGGGAGGTACTAGCACGTTGTTCCACCCGCAGGCTGGCGACTTACATACGCCTTCCCTCAGCATGGGGATGGGTATGGGAACCCCCATGTCCATGCCTACCTCTGGCCACGCGATGCAGTCTGGATCCACGGCTATCGACATGTCCGGGTTCCAAACATTGCAGCCGCACCAATTCCACCACTTCAACCCCTTCGTTCAGGCACCTCCGCCTCAGCCGGCCTATGCGCCTTCGACCTTTGTCCACCATGACACCGGATACGAAACCATGGATCAAGATGGCTCTCCGATGGACTCGGACCCATCCGAGGAGCCCCTCAACTCCATCGACTCGGCTTTCAACGCATCGCCCATGCTGAACTTCCAGGCGCGCCCCTACCCAGGTATCCAGGTGACCCATCCCTTGCCAGCATCGGCAGAAAAGTTTCGACACCACTCAACTCTGAATGCGCCGACCGCCATGATCAAACACGCCAATGAGATCCCCGTCACCTACCTGAACAAAGGCCAAGCATACTCCTTGTCCATCACGGACACAACTGCCGCCGTTCCGGTCCCTCCGGGAACTAAGTATCGAACCTTTGTGCGAGTTTCATTCGAGGACGATGAACAAAGGCGGCGGCCCGGCGTGTGCTGGAGTCTTTGGAAGGAAGGAAGAGGAACTAACGAGGCGCATCAGAGAGGCGGCAAGCTCCAGGCTGTCGAATACGTCGAGGCTGGACAGCCAGTGGAAGGGGACGACAAGAGAACGCGCGTCGAAATAGAGTCCTTCTCATTCGACGGCTTCTGTGTTGTATGGACACCCGGCGTCAACGGGATACCAGAGGTCAACATCGCGGTTCGGTTCAACTTCTTGTCCACTGACTTCAGCCACTCGAAGGGTGTCAAGGGCATCCCGGTGAGATTGTGCGCCAAGACGAGCATAGTTGCTGCCGATCCCCTACAGCCGGCGACCGATGCCAATCCCGAGATATGCTTCTGCAAGGTCAAGCTTTTCAGAGATCATGGCGCCGAACGGAAGCTGTCCAATGACGTCGCCCACGTCAAAAAGTCGATTGACAAACTGAAGCAGCAGATCTCGCAAGCCGAAAGTGGGTTGAAGGACTACGGGAAGCGGAAGCGCGCGAGCGGCGTGCAGAAGGCGACAGAAGTGCAACGGCCGGGCAAAGTACAGAGGCACAAGCGGACGTGGTCAATGTCCTCGGCCAGCTCTGTCGGTACTGGAAGTACACGGCCCGTGGCGGAGGAAGACCTGCACTTCAAGCTGCAAACTCTCCAGGACATGTTTACCAGCACCCGACCGGTCAGTGTGCTATATCTTCGCGGCGAGGAACAAGACGACCCAGACGTACACCCGGTATCGCTTCCCGGGGACATCTCGCCCGTAACGAAGCCGGAAGCCCGTGATGGCCCGAATTGGCAGGCGAGGAGTGGTCGCAGCTCGGTCGCCGCTTCTTTGGTGTCACCATCACCCAGCTCTCTTTCTCTGGTATCACAAGCATCGGCCATCGGGGCTGGCAATCAGTGGCAAAAGTTTGATGCCGTGGCCACGAGCGACGTGCCGCGCAAGGTCCCGGAACTCCCTACTAAGGTAAATAAGACCGATGACGAAGGCAAACTCAGCGGTTGGATCGAGGCCTTGGGAGTTGACACTTCCTACCAGCCACCACCAAAACCAGCCGCGAAGCCCGTGGCCTGCTTCTACCTGCGACGCCAGAGCACGAGCGACACCGAGAATCGAGAGTACCATCGAGCGATTTACCTCAGGCAACGCACGCTGAAGGAGTTGAACAGCCGGATCGCAACTAAGTGGGGTCTCGACCCATCAAGCATCCGCCGCACGCTCCATGTTACACTCAACGGCCTCGAGGTCGAGATGGACGACGACGTCGTGCGAGAGCTCAAGGAAGGCCAGGATATGGCTCTGCAGGTGGAGGCCGCTGTCCAGCAAACGCCGCCCATGAAGCGCGAGTGGGAAATGGCCGTCGACTCGTCGTCCGAATCCCCCGAAGCCATGGCACCAGGCGGAATCATTGTGCGCCTGACCTTTTAATCCCTTGTTTTCTTCTTCTTTTTCTTCTATTTCCCCTTGTCGATTCAACAAACCCCGGCGGTAAACGAGCTCCACGGTCTAGACTTGGTCATGTATGAACTTTCTTTTAATTTTCTAGCCGGCCTCTCACCAGGTTGGCCTTACGATCACACACACATATACGGGATGGGATTGGTTTTCTTGGGGCGTTGTACGATTTATTTTCTCTTTCGAAGATACCACAGCTCATGGCGAGCACTTGTTGGAGGCGCGGGTCTGTTGGTTTACGGTTTTCCCTACGTTTTCTGCGGCGACTCGACACCCTGAAGGCTTGGAGGAAATGACCACATGGTGGGTTATCTCAATATGCTGGCGCTGCCGCTTCGAGATGATGTTATCGATGGGGGATGCGGCCTCGCTCGCACGGTGAAACGCGTCCGAGTAAGCCCAGGTCATGCACGAATCGGATACGACACGATTTCTTCAACTATTACCCCTGGGCAGCCAGGGGCCAAAGGGGGCAAGGGAGCAACATTGATTGCGGGGGGGGAGGAGAGGGGGGTGTATACGGCTGCCTGAGCCTGGGCAGTCCGAGGCCCGTGGGGCTGACATACTACGCGCAGTATATGGTCTATGGGCGCGAACACGAAGCGAGGATTGACATTTCTGGAAAGACGACTCTTCTTTCTGCTGCGGTTGTAGCATCTCGGCTCCCTTCTTGTCACTTGCTACCTGTACAGGGGCTTGTCGACATAGCTTTTGTCGTTGTGGCACGAATTTCACCTGCACCCACCACATGGAGGCTGGGCTAACGATACCACGTACACGGTTATCACCGGACCACACCATACCGGGCTTGGCGCCATACTAAAATACATGCGCCATGCGGCAGCAGCAGCAGAAGCGGGAGCACCATGGGACAGAACGCGACGGGACCAAGGGCGAAGCACAAGGCGCGCTGTAATGTTGTCAATATTACCTTACTTTAAGTAAGAACGTATACGGCTATAAACAAATACATACCAAATCATACCACTTCAAGTTGTTGAAGATAAGTTACTATCCTACTTACCTGTACCTACATATTGCGGCACTCGCACGTCTTTTGCACCTTGCACCTTGCCGACATGCAGTGTTGATTATTGATTTATTGTCTTGCCTGCATCATGTTCTGCCTGCATCTTGCTCCCTGCATCTAGAGTCGTCCTTGAACCAACGGCCATCCATGTCGACCGCGATCCGATGCTTAGGAAGATGCACGAATACGGAACGGAGGCTCCTAGGAGCCAATGTGACCTCTCGGCGTGGTGATCCGATCTCATATCGGCCCGCGAGATGGGGATCCCCCCCGTTGTGAGAAGCCGCGTCCTTTTTCTGGCCCTACCTTATGTACATATCCCGTCATGTCCGAGAGCGGCTGAGCCACCCATGCCATGTGCACTACTCGTGCCCGTTTCGTCGACACGACACATAGCACGGTAACTATGATGTACGTTCAACGGTTCTTTCTCATATTTTCTCATTTTGTCTCAAATTTCAACGCCCGATGGCATGGATAAGAACTACATTGTACTGCGCAAAACCCATCTCTTCACAGCAGCAGCGGCAACGATTGGCTGGTGTTCGACGACAGAGATATTGGAGGGGTGAAGACTCCGTGGCTAAAAGGTACCTTTCATTTCGCGTGCAGTGGCGCTGGTCGGAGTCGCAAGCCACTGGCCTTGAGGGCTAGCGCGCGCGCGCTACGGGGGTTAAGCGTCTCTACATTCTGTGCTACGGGAATTCGTAGGCGTCTCTAAGACCCCCCGCCGTTAGAGGTCGCCCGAAGATTCGACCTTCTGTCCCATGGATTCATGAATCGTACGAATACATGCCCCCAGTTCAATCCTCCACATTATTGCAAATATTTACCGACGAGGTGTATGTAGGTATTAGGATGGAGTCTCCTCTGCAATGCACTGCTCGGCCGCACGCGCCAAGTGCCAAGTGGGTGCGCCGCCCGCCGGGTCGGGAGCCAGCCGGAACATTCAATCCGGAGGGCCGGGGTGGCGAGCGACGTACCCCGGGACACGGCGGAGGTCAGTTTGATTACGGCACCGCCATCGTCGGCGGCGTCAACACGTCAGGCACGCCCGGCCCTGGACGAGATTGCAAGGCTCGTTGATGTTGATCCAGCTCCAGTTCTACCTCCAGCTGCAGCAGCCGTGATATCAGTGGCCCTTCATGGCATGACAGTGACAGCGCCGCGTTCGATTATACCACATTTTTCAAAGTACTATTTGTACACGCGGAAATCTGCATCCTTCGCCGTCCCACCCCTGCTCGGCCGCGGCCGCGGAACCTGGGAACTCAGATCCACGGATCCTAGCATCCCAGCATCCTTGGGAATCGAAGGAATGGCCGCCGGGAACAACGAGGGGAACCTTGCGGGAATTTTGCAGTCCATGGGCTTCCCATCCATTTACAGTGCTGTGTGTAAGGTCGGCCAACATCCATCTACATGTAAGTACGATGAATGGTGCTAGGTACTAATCGTCCGCCGTACCATGTAGACGGAAACTTACCTTCTTCCAGCCCAAACTTAAGGTAGCTGTGCCGTCCTGCCCGTCAGAGAGACGCCCCCCCCCTTCTCTTCGGCGCCCTACTGCGTATTTTTCCGCGGCGATGCAATGCCCAGCGGAAGCAACCGTCCTAACCGTCATTTCCGCCAGAAGCCCCAGGGACGAAACGAGAACCTACGGATGAAATCCCCGTAGAAACGAAACTAAATAAAGACCGTAAGGGTCTTGAGAAAATCAATCCCGGGCGCATGATATCCTAAACAGGCACTGGCTGGCTCAAATGCCGTTCCAACGCATGAGCCACACCCATCAATATTGTACATCCATTCAAGACCGATGCATGGACGCTGTTCCGCGAGCAATTCCCCCATATCCCAGCAGCGGGCCAGCCACGGCCGGAGTGGAGCGCGCGCGCTGTGGCAAAGTGGCTTGCGCGTTCAAACGATATCCGTTTCTGGCGCTGTTGGCGAGGTACATTGCTCTTCGGTCCCGACTCAAGCCCATCCCTGCGCTCGCCGCGCGCTTAGGACTTGGCGCAAGGGGGAAATTTGCCGATTTCCCAGGAGCCGCCAGTGGTGTTCTGT
This sequence comes from Stylonectria norvegica, assembly GCA_014621405.1. Lineage (NCBI taxonomy): Eukaryota > Fungi > Ascomycota > Sordariomycetes > Hypocreales > Nectriaceae > Stylonectria > Stylonectria norvegica. Next base: position 18,143 of record JAANBC010000035.1, read on the forward strand.
TCGATTTCCTACGTACAACCCACAAGGATTACATATGTCAATATATGGGCCCTTTGCAGGTCACTTTGCCACTGTGGTTTCAAGGGTATTCTTCTATTAGTTGGTCGTCTTCAGGATGCAGATCACTGCTTAAGTCGCGATACCTGCGGATGCTAGAGGACTTTGCCTATGAGTCGGGTATCTTAACATAGGCTATAAACTGGGGCTTATATACACTAAGACATTTGTAATCCTTGGGGGTTGTAGCAGGGGACGCAGATGGAAATGTGTGTGGGGATCTTGAGTGGTGGTCCTGGTGTGGCTCGCATAAGTTGCTGGTGCCCTGGTGGCGAATCGCGTGTGGCATTTCAGCTGCCAACGCATCGGATGCTGTTTGATATGGATGTACGTACTGCTGTTGTTGACTTTTGCTGCCGTCTTGCTCGCTTGCACCATCATCATCGTTCTCTAGGCGAGGTCCGGGATTGTGCCCTCGCCGGAGTTCAAAAATCTCGGCATTGTTGAGATAGGTCAGCACTTTGTAAGACGATCCTTGGAAGGCTGAGAGCCGCTGGGTGTTTGGAAGGTGGGGAAATTGCAGGAGGTTGTTCGCTGCCTACATTTTCTCATCAGAGATGACATACTGGCTGTGAAGTTGATATCGCTCTACGTATTGCTATTATTGCCAAGCATGGTTGGCTTGCCTGCTGGCTATCTCATCTCCGTGTCATATAGTCTATCTAAGCCAATATTACGTTTGCTCATTCTCAGTATTCCATATCATAGGCATCGGTTCTCCATATGATGTGGCTGTTGCTTCAGACCTTTGCGACACCAATCTTCCCACACACGTAGCTACGCAACCTAGATGAGGCCTCCTATTCCATTTATTGGCTCTATTGTGACTCCGAAACTCCCATCGGCTCTACCCAAGTCCCTGCTGTCGGTGCCAGTCCATCTGCATTATGCCGCCAATCTTGCAGCCACTGCAGCAAACTTTAAAGGGCGCGACAGGTGAAGTGTGGCTGGTGCGTCACCTTCTCTTCGTGATCTTTGTACCGGTACATCTCGTAGCGTTCCCCAGTGGGTCACTAACCATCGCTGCACAGAACCCCGTTGCACTCGCCACAGTACCCTTGAAGGGCTTGGGGCTGGTGACGAGGCTTGACTTTTCTACGCGCTGCTGTCCTTTCTCAAGACTAGCATACCCACCAACCAATCCGATATTGACAAAGAACAGACGTTAAACAGAGGCTTGTAGCGCAAATCATCGGCAAAGATCCCTCGGACCATGAGCCTATTCCATCATCATCGTCCGCGTCACCGCGAAGAGTACAGCAGTTATCAGCACAGCCACAAGAGGCCCAACAGCCACTCGCGAGATGGCGATGTGCGCTCTCGGTCGAACAGTGTGCAACGGCGGTACCACTAGCCACAGCTCGGTTTGCGCCTCACCCACCACATGCTATTTCCGCTATGCACCCTGGCAGTTGATGAGCAACACGCAATTGTCAGGGACCACGCCAATGGCTTCTCGTTCCATATCCGCCTCCTTCAGCTGGCCATGGGTAAAGGTCGTTATGTCGTTCAACGGCCCGGATGAGACATGCGGCTGGTGGCCTGTGGCGTGGTGGCCTGTCCAAGCGCGAACTCGACGATCGCTACCGCGTCTGTCCGCGTCCACGAAGGTCATGAGCCACAGATGGGGCACGACCCTGTGGCGAGCCGCGAGGCGGCCAATGGGTTTAGGGGTAGAGGGCGGCGCGGGATTGTGGTTGAGCTATCGACGCAGAGTAGCCGTAGCGAGGGATCCTTTCGAGACGTCGAGGCCCTTGGCTCTTTGATGAAGGGGGGGGCGTGTACTGTGGCCGTGGGGGGGATCGACATGTCCTGAGCCACAGTTCACAAGTCACTGAGCATCTGGCAACTCTCAGCGGCCGCGGCCACCCCCGTTTGGTCTGCATCGGAGGACCAAACAGCTGGGATGGCATGTGTTGGTGGATCTCACGGAGGGGTACGCAGTGACCCAGGGGAGAGAGACATACTTTAAAGAACGGCATGTCCCCTCTCCGGCGTTCCTTGCGGAGCATGGTACGATTTTTATTTTTACTTTTCTCCTTCATCAGTGTGAAGAAGAATTCTACTTTGGGCCATGATCAGCTCGTCGCGAGGACGTGTCTCCAGCAAAGTTGCTGCGAGACAGAGGGGGAGCGAGTCCATCAAGCAGCCCTGCGAGCCACAGCTGGCAAGCACAGATCCCTCATGCAGGACGAGCCTTCTGGGGCCAATGGCAGCAGCTAATCCTACCAGAAAACTTCCTGTTCTGGAAACTTGTCGACGATGTCCGCTACTGTAGGGCGACTTGCCCTCCGGGCCGGGCTGGCGCAAACCTTACAAAGGGGACGATCTGCAAGCGCAGGCATTGGACGAGCCCGGCCCGGAGTTGGCGACCCCTTTCTCTCCGTCCACTCTTTTTGTCTGGTGGAAGAGTGACGCGGGATGATGTTCGTCGTTCAGCGTTGGGGGGGGGGGCCTCGATTGAGGAGGACAGCCAACTTGAATCAGCGTCATCGAGATCGCGCGTCTGCTGCTCCTCGAGCATGCGGGGAAGCACGAAGGCTCAGGGACCCTGCGGTTTGTGCAGGTCGAAGAGGGGAGGGATCGGCGCTGTGGTGGATGAATAGGGCTGGTGGTGGCGATACTCGAAATCCAGGGGGCGATGACGGTCTTTGGCGTGGAAGTTGTGGGTACGGAGATGCCCCGAAGCTTTTTCTGCTTCGCTCGGGGCTTTCGGTCTCCAGGTCCCTGACTTTGGGCTCTTTCTCTAGTGAGGGAGGGGAGGGAATTCGAGTGCAAGGATCGGGGTGTTGTTGATGCTGGACTTGGAGCAATTGCACAGGAGAGGGGAAGAAGCCATGACATGACGTTGGGCTTGGATGCGGCTGTGAACCGAGCGACGAGTGTCCCACACATTGCCAGTGAATCTCTCGAAACCCCTTTGCTTCAATTCCACTGCAATTCCACTGCAATTCCACTGCTGTCTACTTCTTCCTTGGCTTTGTTCTGCATTCTATTCTGCCACTTGTACTGGACCCTTAACACTTGGGGTTATTTTCAGGGTCAAGTTCGACAGCGATCGCCGCGATCGCCGCTGCAAGGGAGATGGATACTCCCGCGTCTGTGCTGTACCGTTGAATTTGCTGCTTGTGGATTCATCAGAGCAATTGACGTTGGCCACCAAGGTTCACAGGGTGAATGAGTTGCCCATGTTTTTGTCAGGAGTATTCGTCGAGGCACTTTGGGTTGAAGTTTGTTACTTTACTTAGGTGAATGAGATCCATGGATGTGTATGTTGTAGCCGAGGGTGGTTTGTGAGCAGTCAGATAGTTGCATAACCTGGCTGCTTTCGCAATATTTTGCCATGTACAGCATAGGAGTGAGCAACTTCGTTTTTATCATAGGCTGCTTTATTTAAAAAGTCTTGAAGCTCGATTTTCAAGTGACACCGAAGCATTCAAGCCTAAAACATGAGAAGCAAACCACATACTAAGCCCTTCGTGTCGCCCAACCCATGTTAAGTATAAAGAGAATTGATTATAATTGATAACAAAAACAACAGTAAATTGAGGAGCTCCGATTCTCTGCATTTACTCTTCGAACTCTAGTTAGCATTTCCAGGACTCAAGGACCCATTCGGGTTTGCTAAACGACGGCCTTTTCTACTCTCACCAGTTCGTTACCCGCGACCGCAAAAAAAAAAAACTTGAACTTCAAGTACAAAGGAGAATCCTCCTTGAACTAAGTAAGGTGTTTCGTAGAATGACGCAAAAAGAAAATGTTTGGTACACATGCCCCGTATTGGAATCGAACCAATGATTTTATCATTACTAGTGATACGCTTTACCACTAAGCCAACGGGGCTTCATCATGCTTGATAACAAAACTAGTCCCAGCTGGGATTATATAGCAATAATGAGAACACGAGAATATGCGCCAGGACTAAACATTTCCTTGCAAAAATCTCGTGAGGAGATGATCCGAGTTTTATTATATTACGATGCTTAGATTGAAGAGATGGCATGTTTCAGATGCATGCCTTAGAGTCAAATATCAGGGAAATTAGTCGTAGGATGCGAATAGTTGCCAAAGATTCCGCGAGAGTGTCTATTGGGACTCTTCTGTATCTATCGTCTTGCTGTCTCAGAAAATATCTTATATAGGTATGTATGCAGCTGACATGCGCAACCATACTTGATAAGATAGAGGACCTCACTAATAAGATAGAGGACCTCACTAAAAGTTGACGGTTTCATATGGAACATGAATACATATGAAATCGTATATTTAACAGGGATATAGCTACTATCACGAGACAAAGAGATTGATCAGCCAAAGGTCTATAAAGGAGACTCGGGGACTGTCTGATGGCTCTCCTTATCTGGGCCAAGACGCAGACTCCATTGCTCTGATTCTGGCTGCTTAGTGCCACTGCCTGCAGACGTCGTCGATGGCAGAGCCACATATGGATCTATGTGCAATTAGTGAGTGCTGGATTTTGAAACAGAAGCTCTGATAACATACCTTCCGAAGACCGCTCAGGAGGAGCTATTCCTCTGGTTTGGGTCGAGGGCGATGATCTTGTCGTGTTTGGAGGAGAATGGAAAGGGGAGGACGAAACAGAGCTGCCCATCTTCCTTGGAGGAGTATGGAAAGGAGAAGATGAGACAGAGCTGCCCGCCATTCTTGGAGGAGTCTTGGATGTTCCAGATCCTTCGTTGCCGAACGCTGCTGGCTCTTCCATCTCTTTCGGATTGAGCCCTATCTCCAAGCCTGACAGTGCCGCCGCCAAACCAGTGGCTTTTCCAGGTGATGCCTGGGCCTTACTGGCGTTTTCTGTGGCCGAAGCGGTTGTAGTGTTTGCTTCATTCCAAGTGAACAAGTTCTGGTTTGCCGCTGGGAGTAGATATTTCCATCTGTCAATGTGGTGTGAGATCAAAGGTCGCAGCACATGTGTTGCCCAAGCATGAAGATTCTCGAGAATGACTTGGAACTTGATCACATCCAGAGTCTTGCTCATGTCTCCGTTCCAAATACAGTCCATCTGCTGAGACGGGTGTTAGCATCTTTCGTGGGCAATCGAAAAGATTGACGATGGGGATGCTCACATAAATCTTGCCCTTGTTGCGTTGGTACATGACCCATACACGGACCTCTTTGCCGCGAGTAGTAACGACTGCTAGGGGAGGGATTCGATCCTGCTCGATGCCATATCGGCATGTCATTTGATATCGATAAAGGGCAGCATTCGCAGTGTTTGCTGCTCGGCAGTAACAGTCCTCGTCAGGCTTGTTTGGCTTCTCGTGCTCAACGACGAGCCAGGGAAAGTAAACACGGCGTGGCTTGAAGGGTTTAGGTTGACCATCTTTTTCCGAAACTTCTGCGGCATGGTACAGTGAGCCCTGTTGGTTCCAGAGGCCGCGTTGCACAAGTTCGTTCAGCGTTTGCTTTGTGAAGTTGGGCACCAGTTTCTTGCTGGTATCAACGTTCCACTTATACCTTCGTTCACCGCTCCCACGGAAATCGCTTAGGGCATCATACAACGGGAGATAGGCTGCCAAGTGTGGTTTGGGCGTTCCAATACCAGAACTTCTGACGGGGTTTCCATCATCAAACCTCCAGGATTTACTCCTGAATCTATTTGGCGAGGGACGAGGTAAGCTAAGTGGTATGGAGTAGGTTATATGGATGTCAATCAGTACTTACATCTCAAAGACCTCATATAAGAACTTGGTACGAGCCACCCTAGAAGAGGTCCGTTGTCAGTTTCTTGATCTCAATCTGAGGCGACAACTTCTAACCTTCTCGTGTCGCTATCCAATGGCTGCACATCCCTTTTCCAGGGCTGAAAGAACTCAGAGTAGTAGAACTCATCCCAGTCTGCCACGCCGTCACTCGCCAAACGACTAATGTATTCGGCGAGCGTGATTGTGTCAGTCGCCTCGGAGCGCTCAATTTCCGAGGCACGTAGTATTTGAAGATATTTGGCAACGTGGGGGATGTCGCTCTCGCTAGTCAAGCAAAGCCGATCGATGATGGTAAACTCAAAGTCTAATAGGGCAAACTTCAGGGATTCGGCATCATCGGACATTTGAATGGTAGCTGCTTTGGAGGGGGACTCCTCATAGAAGATACCTAAGCGCTGAAGGAATTGGCGGTTCGTCATCTTTACTTGTAAGTGGTGTTGTAGAAGACAAGACAGTAGGGAGTTGAGCGAGAATCATCTGAGGACTGACCACGATATAAATATAAGTTCCCCTCGTTCGACATGTGTTTCAACTCATGCAGATAAACGCCCTTCGGTTCTCTTGGGCGGTTAATACTGCGAATTGCTAATTTGGGACTGCCTCGGGCCAACACATCTTGGCCTCGAAGTCAGCGAAAATGGTCAGTGAACGACCCCTCCTCTATATTTAGAATATTGGCAACGGACTTTCAATTCATGAACGGCGACTAAAAACAAGACACTTGCTACCTATGTAAAACCAGAAATAAACCCTGGCGATGTTAGCAATTGCCAGGGAGGAGAATTATTCGTAGGTTGAAGCGAGCTTAGACAAGTTGAAGGTTAGTTGCACCACCTTGAGATGTGCGGAAACAGAAGCGCAACGAGAAACAACTATCGTTCTGAAATCTTCGCTTCGCTAGACATTGAAGATCATGAAGGTCAATGAGATTGAGAAAAATGATAGAGACTTGTCGCGTTGTTCATTATGTGTTGAAACGTATTTTCATAAGGGTATATCCCACTCAATACAATGACGCAAGAAGAAACACAACTATCCCTAGTCATTGATCATAAGTCCGATCCTGCTCGGATTCCCAGCCGAATGCCAACATGAGCCAGTAAGCAGAAAGCTCCAAATAAAAGTTCCTTTCTTAGACCATCTCTTCCGGACGTCTTCCACCACTGCCAACTGCTCTGCGTGGGATTCCCAGATCTCCATGGTAGTTGTTACCGTGCGTGTGGCCGTTTTTGTCGCCAATTGCGCTACCTCCATGTGTGCCCCAACCAGCTTTCCTTGTGAAGACAGCATCCACTAGCTCGGCACCTTCGTAACCGTACGAAAATGGTGCACCACGGTTAAGGGGGATGTGGTTGTATCTCCAGTCCCAGATAGCGGCATATGTCATCCTGTATGAAGAGAATGCCATCATGGTGCCAATGGCAGCTCCTGCCACGACGTCGTACCAGTTGTGGAACTTATCAATAGTAAGAGCACCGCCGATCAGAACAGCACCAAGCACAGGGGCGTAGATGGCAATGAGCTTCCACATGGCGGGGTGGTAGTTGGAGAAGACCTTGAGCTTGGCGTTGAGGTAAAGGTACAGGAAGATGAAGCCAGCGAAGGCGGCCGTGGTGTGACCGCTGGGAAAGGCCTCCAAACTGTCGTCGATTTGGTCGGGGTCTCCAGTGCAAATTTCCTTGGTATAGAAGATTTGGTGGAACCCCTTCTCGTTATAACCCTTGTCGTTTGCGAGACTGACATCGGGTTTGCAGACGTCCAAGAAGTGAGGTCGCAAGCCACCAATGAGCCACTTGAGGAAGACCTGGAAGACAGCGGCAGAGATGAGCGAGTAGAGCAGACCGATGACTGCATTGTTCACGTCCCAGAAGCTTCGGACGCGGATCTGCATGAGGAGGATGACGACGATGGGAACAAGACTGGCCACAAGGGCAGCAGCCCAGATGGGGATAATCTCGTCGCGGAGAGGAAAGGCAAAGTCAGGGTAGACAACCTCGCCATCGGAAAAGGTGACGGCAAAGGACCTCGACGCGGCGGGATGCGCTTCGTAGACCTGTGAAAAGATGGTGTCAGATGGTAGTTGTAGCGAGGTGGCACACATGGGAGTGACTTACACCAAGTCCAACAACACCCATAGCCGCCATGGTCAGGATATCCAACCAAGTGTACTTGAGCCACTGTCCAAAGGAAGGCCGCGTGGCCATCGAGTATGGTTCCCGACGGCGTCTCTCTTTTCGGGGCGTGGAGGAACTGGCCGGCTGCCCTTCGGCAGCCGTTCTTGGCTTGCGGTTGAAGAAGCCCATTATGTGTCGTCAAAGGGAATATGTGAAGTTGAAGATGAGATGCAGTTAGAGGCGAGCACAGGAGCGCTCGACCATGCAGAAGAATACTTCAACTGCGGAGGAGTATTCAAAGACGGACGACTGGTTGGGGAAGCTGAAAAGAATTGCCCAGAGCTGGCGAGAGAAGGACGAAATATATGAAACGCAGGAAGAGATCGAGATCCATCTCCCTCGTCGTACTTGACGTCACCCGCAGCTGCAGGCCTCGTCGTCAAGTTTTCTTCCCATCATTTCCCAATCCATAGCTTGTAATTAGCGAAGCCACGGTTGTGTGACTTCCTGCTTCAATTGTCGTGTGAGTGGCTAGTGCCTGAGGGCTGTGGCTGTGACAACGTCATGCAATCTGAATTGTAGCAGATTTCCTTGTTTAGACGTCAAGATTGAAGTTCCGCAACGGCATTGTCGTGCCGAGTTGCCAATCAGATGCCGTTTCTGCCAAGCCAAAGCCGGGGGGTAACGGCTTTAGCGGCACGGGGAGAGAAACTTGGCGATGAGGTGGAGTCGTGGGGCGCTTTGACAAGATGCTTCACCATATGCTTATGATTACTGGGATTAGACGAGCTAGCCATGTTGGGTGAAAAGGTGGCGCTCACCGAAATGCTGACCGAGGGATTGCGCTTTACGCGAAAACTCGCGTGCGTCGCGCTCGACGCGTCTCACTCACACACATTCAGACTCTCCCAAGCCCCGCGCACCCATCACTGCGACAACCATCGACCAGGAACGTGCTGAGCATCCCAACCAGTAACATCCCAATCCGACTCATGATGCCACACTCAACTGCCCCGGAAGCCATGCCATCTCCCAGCGCTGTTAAGGACGAGCCGGTGGAGGAGACTGGCATTCCCAGCGAGGCCGTCCAAGCTCCGGATGGCGACGTCGATATGGCCGAGGCCGCGAGCGAGCACGAGGAAGACAAGAAGGACGTCAAGCAGCTAGAGGACTTATTCGACGACGATGGTGACACAGATACCGAATTTCCCAGTTCTGCCCCTGTGCAGCCAAGCTCGCAGGTCGTGGCTCCGGGATCACCAGCGTGAGGCGCATCGAGCTCCTGTGCCGTGGGACGCAGACTAATAACTAGACAGCGATGACACAGCCATGCGAGCCTCAGACCCCGAAGTTATGCGCAGTTTTTACCAACGTCTTTTCCCCTGGCGCTATCTCTTCCAATGGCTCAACCACAGCCCAACGCCAACCAAGGACTTTGCCAATCGAGAATTCGCCTTCACGCTTCAGAACGACGCCTACCTACGATACCAGTCCTTTCCGACCTTTGAACTGTATGTGGCTTCCAAAGATTGCTCGTCGCCCTGCTTACACCGATCAGCCTCCGCAAAGACGTTCTCCGTCTAAAACCTTCGCGATTCGAGATCGGTCCTGTTTACAGCACCAACCCCCGCGATAGAAAGACGTTGCGAAATTCTTCAGCATTCAAACCGTTAGCCAAGGAGTTGTGCTTCGATATTGATTTAACAGACTACGACGACATACGAACATGTTGCGACAAGGCCAATATTTGTAACAAGTGCTGGCAATTTATGACTATGGCGATCAAGGTCATTGATCTGGCCCTGCGTGAGGATTTTGGCTTCAAGCACATTCTATGGGTTTACTCGGGCCGCAGAGGTGCTCACGCCTGGGTGTGTGATAAGAAGGTGCGGAGCTTGGATGATCAAAAGAGGAGGGCTATTGCGGGTTACCTTGAGGTTGTGAAGGGTGGCTCGCAAAGCGGGAAGAAAGTCAACCCGAAGAGGCCATTACATCCTCACTTGACGTGAGTTGCGGCCTGAACATGGTCTACTTGAACAATTGCTGAACCCCACGCAGACGAAGCCTCGATATTCTCAAAAGTCACTTCCAGGACGACGTTCTATCAGAACAAGACCCCTGGGCCTCCGCCGAACAAGCCGAGAAGCTCCTCAACCTCCTCCCCGACCGCACCCTCAACGAGTCTCTCCGCCGGAAATGGGACGCCGCACCCGGCCGCGCCTCCACCTCCAAATGGGCCGACATCGATGCCATGGCCAAGACGGGCGCCAGCAAGAACCTCGACTCCAAGGCTCTCCTCGAGGCCAAGCAGGACATCGTCCTCGAATACACTTACCCGCGGCTGGATATCGAAGTCAGCAAGAAGCTGAACCATCTACTCAAGAGCCCCTTTGTTGTACATCCGGGAACTGGGCGCGTGTGTGTTCCGATCAACACCAAGGAGCTCGAGGCTTTCGACCCCCTGGGTGTTCCGACGGTGCAAGGTCTCCTGGCAGAGATTGATGCTTGGAAGGATGATGTAGAAGATGAGAGTGCTAAGAGCACGCTAGATTGGGACAAGACGAGCTTGAAGCCGTATATTGACCAATTCCGGCTGTTCATTAATGGATTGATGAAGGATGAAAGGGATGTGAGAGTGAAGAGGGAGAGAGACGACGAATCAATGGAGTTTTAAGGATGACGGTTACGACTACGGATGGCGGCACTGCATATGAACATGGTATTTGGGGGTAAATGGCTGCGTGTATGGTGTATATAAATAATACATGCCGACTGATTATTGTTTCAGGATTTCTCAGCCTTGTCGTCTCCTTTCCCCTCGTCTGGCGGCACCTGCTCCACGGTCCCCTTTTCGCCGTCTTGATCATCCTCAATTTCTGGGGCATCAACGGCCATATCATCATCGTTTCTATCCTCACCATTGCTTTCGGTTTCACGATTCTCCTCGTCGTCCTCGTCCTCATCCTCATCCGCCCCTTCATCCGCTCCCCCTCCGGAGGTAGTCTCCTGCCCCCTTAGCTGCCCACCTTTCCGCTTGGGAATCACACTTAAGAACGCCTCGCCCCAGTTCTCGTATTCCAGCCACTTCAGCATGATCTCCACCACATGGTTTGTCGCTAGGACTTGCCGGCTCTGCATCACCATGTACTGCCCAATGGGCAACTTGGCGGTGCGGATCCCCCGTTCCCTGGCGCGCTTGTAGCACAGGCCCTTTTCTCGGTTCTTGTCCACTATGCCGCCGATGATGTACGACGTGTGCGGCTCCAGCCGTTCCAGCGTGTATGGGGAGTCGGAGGAGAGATAGACGACATCCTTATACTCCTCGTTGGGTTCCGGCTCCGGGTCAACCATGGGGAAGGGGTCGCTCTCGTCCCTGACCCATGAGACTTTCTCATCCAAACTCTTCTGTAAAGGGGGAATCAAGCTGTCTGTCTTCTTCTCCTGCATCATTTCCCGTGCCTTGACCGCACACCCCAAAAAGTCGTCCTCGACAAACTCAATGCCCTTCCACAGCTTGTGCTTATCCTCAAGAACGTCCCGGAAGCGATCGTGTAGCTTGCCTTTAAACCCAGCGATCCACAGATGGGACCGAAACCTGGCAGTCCTATTCTCCGAGTAGCACCTCGTGACCTGGCTGGCCAGCGATATGAGCTCCTTGTCGCGCATGTACCCCTCAAAGTCGCAGTCCACGATAAGCGTGATAGGGACGTTGATGGGCGCGGGTTTGCGAGGGAACATAGCGAAGGGGTTTATGCCTTGGGCGACGAGCTCGGCGCGAGCGTTCTTCTGGCGGACGCGACGGCCCTGGCGCCGCTCCTTGCGTTGCCGGCGGCGATCTTCCTTGCCGTCCTCCCATTCTTGGTTCTTCCTCATACGCTTCAGGGCATTCTTGGACATTGGACGGCCATCGACAGTTGTTTGGGTGGCGGCTTTGTCTTGGAAGACCTCTGGTTCTGACGGGCCAATGTCATTTTGGGGCGTGGATGATGCAGTTTCTTCCGCTGCTGCAGGCGGAAGTTCTCCAGGCTGGAGGGAGGTCATGATGAGACCTGTTGAAGACGGTTGGTTTAAAACCTTTTAGATCGATTTTCTTTGTTGAATTAACACCAAGATAGATGAGAAGGTTACTGTAGACAATGGGTCTTGGTAACCTTAACAAGTAAGTCTCTCAAAGAAAGCACAGAAATGATGACTGTTTTCAACTAGTTTTGTATGAGTCGGAATGTACGGGCGTCGAAATAAAAGAAACAAGCCGAGAAACCTTGGACAAAATTGTTAGAGAAATAGTTTACAGCTTGGTGTTGTGAGCACTCACCTAGATTTTTCGCACAGCCAGTACAAGTGGGGCCGCTGCTGGACTTGGCAACCTCGAAATCTCGACATTCAGCCGGAGCCAGCGGCCAATGGGCGCAAGGCAATTCAATGACCAAATCACGTGGCCGTCTCCCCCCATCATTCAAGCTCGGCTTCTAAACCTCAAGCCCAGTAGCCAAAACAGCTCCCGCCAACCTCCAACCTCCCCCCACCGAACGTCGACGCCATGGATCTGTATACGAGCGCGAGCCGCCAGGCTCTTCCCAAGCCTGACCCATCGGCGCCCTACAAAGCCCACGACACCCTCGACGAGACCGCCAAGGCCGCCATCGTCGGTGGCATGAGCGGCCTCTTCATCGCCTCGATCCGAAATGCTCTGGCCAGGGAGAACGTCGGCGCCCTGAGCGTCTTCACGCGAGGCGCGCCGCTGATCGGGCTTGCCTGTACGAGACGCCGCCCTGGGGATGCCAATTGGGGGGTCCAGCTTGCTAATTGATCTTTGTAGCTGCTGCGCCGGCCGCGTACGTCTTCTTCTCACGAACGACGATGAACCTCCGGGAAAAGGACGATTCGTGGGCCGCGGGTCTGGGCGGTTTCATGATGGGTGCTGTTCTCGGATTGCCGAGTAAGTTCTACCGTCTTGTCATTTTCGTGGAATTGATGTCTGACCCGTTGAAGCGAGGCGAATGCCCATTGTGGTCGGCCTCGGTACCGGTCTTGCCGCCGTTCAATCTACCTTCCACTTCCTAGGCGGCCGATACGACTCGTTCTACCAAGAGGACGACGAGTTCGAGCGCAAGGAGATCATCCGACGGACGACCCGGACACCGATCGAGCAGACCATCTCAGAGATTGGCGAGGGCCGCGGTAAGTCGCGCACGACCTCCCCCAACTCACGCCCTATTCTAACATCAGTCACAGGCATCCGACCCCCCGGCTACGAGGAGCGGCGAGCGGAGAGGCTCAAGGAGAAGTACGGCTTCGAGGTCAAGACGACTACGGCCTCGGTCGAGGGCAGTCAATAAGCAAGTGCGGGCGCACGGGGCGGAAGCGATTGTACATAACTCTTCTGGGCGGAGAAGAGGTGCTACACTAGAGAGAATTGGAGTTTTGCTTTGTTCCCATGTGAGCTTCTGATGAGGTGCCCGCTGAGGCTGGGAAAGAGACGGAGGATTCATCGACTTGACGGGGTCGCTGACTTCAAGGGAGACGAGCAATGTTCTTCCGGACTAGCTTTTCAAATGGTATTTCTGTCCAACTCACTTATAAACACTTAAATCGGCTTTTAGGTCTTACCGTGTTTACCTATCCCAGAACGCCCAAGTACCTTTGCTGCCCATATGCCCCTTACCAATCCACCATGCGCCGTCCGTCCTTGCTATATAATTTTAGAGAGCCTTTACCGATTGGAAGAACGGGTTGGCCAACAAGGCAGCATCCGCAGCGACAAGCTCCTTTAGCTTGGCAACTTGCTCCTCCTGGGTCATGTTCCCGTTCTTCACCTCATCCTTCCATTGAATCAGCACCTGCTTCAGCATCGCGCTGCCTTGCTCGATATCCTCCTTGTTGTAGTTCAGCGTTAGGTCCTCGTGCTTGGTGGTGAAGTCTTCTAGCTCGTCGGCCTTGCGCTTGGCCATACGGATCACCTTGTCAGGGAAGCGGACGAGCTCGGCAACGTGGATGCCGAAGCTCTGGTCGCAGACGCCGGGCTCAACTTTGTACAGCAGTGTCACCTCGCGCTTCGCCTCGGCGGCATCGACGACGCCGTCGCTGGTACCGCTTATGTGTGCTGTCACGTGTAGGTTCTTGACTTGGGGATACTGGTCGGCCAGGGCCGTCAGCTCATGGAAGTGGGTTGCGAACATGGCAAAACACCCGATTTCCTTGATGATGTGCTCCGAGATGGCCCATGCTAGGCCGAAGCCGTCGTACGTCGAGGTGCCGCGGCCCAGCTCATCGATAATGATCAAGGACTCTGCAGTAGCTGACTTCAGGATGTTTGCTGTTTCCAACATCTCTGCCATGAAGGTCGAGACGCCCTTGAGCTGAGAGTCGCTAGCACCGACACGAGCGAGAATGGAGTCGAAGATAGTCAGCTCGGCCTCGGCACAGGGAACGAAGCACCCGATCTGCGCTATGAGAGCGATAACGCCTGCCTGGCGGATATACGTCGACTTGCCGCCCATGTTGGGGCCTGTGATGATGAGGAAGGATGACTCGTCACGAGTGAGCTCGACATTATTGGTGATGAATTGCACATCGTCCTGGAGCTCCATGCAAGGGTGGCGGGCTTCGCGTAGGATAGTCCTGCCCTCGCCGCGGGGATGGATCTTGGGTCGCACGTATGCCTCCGGGGCGTGGACCGAGGTGTGGGCGAGGGAGACAATGACGTCGAGGTGGGCGAGAACACCAGCCAGGCGCTCGAGTACGGGGCAGTACGAGGATGCTACTTGGACAACCTCGTGGACGAGGCCGCCCTGTGTGCGGTTGTAGTTTTGTGAGAGCTGGTCATACTCGCGACGGTAGGCTTGTAGCTTCTTGGTCGTGAAGTAGACGCCGTTCTTCTGCGTGGAGCATTCTTGATAGCTCGAGTTGTTACGGATGCAGCCCGCCTCTTGTCTGGTAAGTCGCATGCACACGCCGTGGACCTTGTGGTTGGTTTCGAGAAAGATTTTCTTGTCAGCCTCCTGCCCTAGGTCTCGAGCTGATGCTGTGAACTCAGTTCGAATGTCTCGATCCAGCTGATCGAGCTTTTTGCGGATGATTCGGAGGCTCTTGTCGAAGTCTGCTTTGATGATGTATTCGTGTCGATCGAGGGCATCGAGGTCGACAGTCTGCTCCACCATATCCTGCAGCTTTCCGAGACTGTCCGAGAGATCACGAAGCTTTGTGGTATATGCCTCGTCAAGAGGATCACGATAAGCTTCATCCATGACGCCCTCAAATGTCCCAATAAAGCCAGGAAGGCGGATAATGACCTGATATGCTCGCACAACGTCTTCCAACGTTGCCTTTCCACGCTGGAAGCGCTTAGAGAGGCGGTATAGATCTGGGACGGAGCGGAGATGCTCTTCTTGTAAAGTCTGACGTAGTTCAGTATCGACGACAAAAGCCTCGACCAGCTGTTGCCGCTTTTCGATTTCCGTCTTGCTCATTAGGGGCTGCTTCAGCCACTGGGCGAGTAACCGGCTGCCGACGGGCGTCTTGCAGTGGTTGAGTACACCGAATATACTCATCGTCTTGGAGCCATCCCGAGGGCCAGGCATGAGGTTCAGAGCCTTGAGGGCCGCAGCATCTAGCTTCATGAACTGAGTTAGATCATGTTGGTATAGCTGGTACTGGCCAAAGTTCGACTGGTCCTGAAGAACGCCGAGGTACTTGATCAGAGATGCGGCTGACCCCATGGCGAGCTTGAGATCTGTCTGCGGTAGCAAGGTTGCAGATCGCTCATCTTTTAGTAGACGGGCTAAATCTTGCTCGATATCACGAGTGCCAAAATCCCCAGCCGGCCGTTCGGCGATTGCAACGCCACAGTTGTCAATAATCTGCTTCAATTTTGCCAGCTCGGGATCCTTGTCCTTCTCACCCTTGTCAACCTGGACGAGGCATTCGCGAACCCCGAGTTGAATAAGGAGGGCTTCGAAGTTTGAATACAGGTCGTTGTCGAGGAACTCGCTGACACCTAGCTCCCGAACACTGGCATCAGCGAAGCAAACACCGACGCTGCGTGCCTCGGATGCCTTGGCGGAGATCTTGACAGCGAGAATCATCGGGGCTGCATCAATCTGACCGCCGAGATCGTCCTCCACGTCTTGAAGGTTGCCTGGTGATGCTTGCTTCACGCATTTCCAATTCATACGGCCGGAGGAGCTCTGCCATATCTCCATCCTCTTGCCGAGTTTGAGCAGGGCTTCTCGGAGAAACTGTCGAAAGACAGTCATGGTCATTGTGACTGAAGGGAGGCCGGTGTGGTCGTTTCGGCCGAGTTGTCGCACGACGGAGGTTGTCTTGTAGACCTAGTGCACAGTCAGATGGTGCCGCCAGACCGAGGCACAATAGAAGATTTACTGTCTTGGCAATGAAGTTTGCATCTTCGCCGTGAGCTGTGTACCAGTCGCCACGATCGAATATCCGGATGGTGTCACCGTCGACGGTCGGGAGAGATTTGAAGAAGCGGATGAAGCCGCCCTCGTCGTCGAGCTGCGAGAACGTTAGCAGTGGATTTCAGGTTGAGTTTCGGGAGCACCCGACCTTCAATTCTGGTCGAGAAGCCATGGCAAACGGTGGTAACGCCGCAAACGAAGAAATGATTCGACGTCGAACTCTGGGGAAGTGTGTTCGAGGTCGTGACAAGAACCAAGTCGCTGTAGAGAATGAGGAACTTGGCAGTGATAGCAGTGGTCGCGTCTCTCGCGTCCACTTTTGGTGGAAGACGCGTCGTGGCGCACTCAATTAAAACTACCCCACCTATTTAGGCATGGACGCGATGAATTTACGGATGAGATTGCCGCGATAGGCGCGCGGCGCAGCGAGTGTTCGTAGCGGCCCGTGCGGCAACACCCGTTCATATCTCGCTGATTTGGTCTTCATAACTGAACGTTGTAACCATTTTGGTTTCGCGAACAGAAAAAGAAAGAAAAACCCCCGATCCCTCGCGAGCCGCAGCAATGAGTTGTTGAGTTGGAATCCATGCCGAGGCTTCTGATGACCAAAACGGCCCAACTTCCAAACACTTCTCAAGGTGGTGAGAACAAAGCACCATACCCTACCGCAGCGACCATGCCAGCCGAGCTGAACGCACCAGACGGTCTCCTGATGAGGAAGAAGCTTTCCCTTGCTGCCTTGTTCATTATTTATACGCGGACTGGCATGACAGTGGAATCTTTACATGTATGTTGCGACAAATTTCCACTATTGATAGCATGAAGCATTAGAATGTTGATGATAAAAACCATTTATTTCGAGGACATAATACTATTAACAGTCTACTACAAGAGACAACATATTGGCGAGCTGCTGAATACTGTATCACAGCCACTGTGTAAGCCGAGTTGAAGAGCTATGAATTAGGCCTTATCGATAAGAGTGGGTCGGTCGCATACTTGTTCCGCGATCCCATGCTCCCAAGCCATTAGCATCATCTCTCTAACGTGAGCATCACTATCGACTCATTCGCGACGTGCTGCATTGGCTGCTGCCTCAACCTCCTGACACAGTAGGGCCGAAATGTCCGCGATATACAATCTCGAGCCGCAGCCTACAGCTTCGGTAATTTTCCATACGTCGCGAGGCGAAATCTCGGTTGAGCTCTTCGCCAAGCAAACGCCCTTAACGAGCCGAAACTTTCTCCAACTGGCCCTCGATGGCTACTACGACAACACGGTCTTCCATCGGTTGATCCCAGGCTTCATCGTACAAGGTGGTGATCCTACAGGAACTGGCAATGGTGGCGAGTCGATATACGATGGAGGGGCGTTCAGCGGCGACTTGGATCCGTGGCCGATGGACCAGCGCGTGGGAAAGAACGCAGGGCCAACAGGCATCAACTTCAAAGATGAGTTTCACTCACGCCTGAAGTTCAACCGGCGCGGCCTTCTTGCCATGGCGAATGAGAGCCGTCCAGACACCAACGGCAGCCAATTCTTCTTCACGTTGGACAAGACAGAGGAGTTGACCGGCAAGAACACCCTCTTCGGCAGAGTTGCGGACGACACCATCTATAATCTGGCCAAGATTGGCGAGTCAGAAGTAGATGAAGCGACGGAGCGACCAGTTTACGCCATCAAGATTGAGAGAATAGAGATCCTAGTCAACCCATTCGAGGATATGAAGAAGCGGTCGAGGGTTGCTACCAAGGCACCTAGCAAAGCGTCGACAGAAAAGGACAAGAAGAAGAAAAGAAAGGGGGGCAAGCAATTACTTAGCTTTGGTGATGAGGAGGGCGACGAGGAGTTGCCGGTTTTGAAAAAGGCTAAGTTTGATACGCGGATTGTCATGGAAGACCAGGAAGGGGATGCACCGCCAGCCAAAGAAAAGGCAGTCAAGCACAAAAAGAAGCAGGAACGGCAACCAAAAGCTGCAACGCCGGAGCCGGAGCAAAGTCATACAATAGATCACCAAGAAGAGAAGACACAACGGCCGCCAGCAGCAAAGAGGAAACCCAGTTCTCAGCCGCAAGAAGAGGAGGAATCGCCCGAGCCGGAGGAACCCAAGAAGACGGCACTGGAGCGAGCCAACGAGGAGATCGCAGCACTAAAGGCGTCGATGAGGCGAACAATCCACAGCGAGAAGCCAATTGAGGAAAAGAAGAAGTCTGCCTTGGAGCTATTAATTCCAGCAACCTCTATCAAGGGCCGGAAAAGGCGAGTCGGTGCTAGCAGTGTCCCGGCAACCGAGGATCAAAAGACTCTTGACATGTTGAAAGCGTTCCAATCTAGACTGCACCAGGCGCCTCCGGAGAAAGATGAGCCAAGCTCACCGCGGCCAAAGGACAACGAAAGTAACGCGCCAGCGGAGGACGAGGAGGCCAGTCTCTGCGACTTGCACTTCATTGCAAACTGCCAAAGCTGCACATCCTGGGACAAGCAGGAGAAGGAAGACAGTGACGACGAGGGCTGGATGTCGCATGCTCTCAGCTTCGCAGCGGATAGGCTTGGCAAGGATCTCAGCAACCGTAAGAAGGGTGAGGACGAGCTGGTGGTGATTGATCCACGAGAAAAGGCGCGGACGCTGAAAGAAGAGAAGCGTGCGAAGCAGGATGCTCGGCAGGGAAACTCCGGGAGGGCCTGGGATCAAAGTCGCGATCAAGCGAAGAATGCTCGGATGGCTCAAGCTGCATCGCTCGCAGGGAGAGGCGCCAAATAGCACACAGCCTTAAGATGTAAGAGAACAATGAAGGAAGCCACAATGAACAAGCGATACCCCTATTCTACAGCAACCATTTTCCTTCTTTTCTTTCTCTATTTCCTTGTACGCAGTTTGCAGATCTCAAGCAGACACTGTCTGTCATATGTAGTCTACAGTGGTGTTGAGGCACAAAACTAATTACAAAGTACATATCTATGTTGACCCAGCTTTGATGACGCCAGGGGTTTACCGTTTGCGGGCGGTTATTTCTGCCCCGCCACGTCCGACGTTTCTCCACCTCAACAACACAAAGTGTTTCCCCTCAGTAGAGTTTTACTGCCTAAATGCAAGTGTCCATGAAGACATTCACGGACATATACGGATCACATGTTACACAAAGTCTAGATAGTCCGCAATATCACAGCCACCGGAGAACCGAGGTCGAGAGATTAACGCGATATCTACTGGCAACTTATCTTATCATCACGTGAGCTGGCCTGGCTCAAGCGATCTGCGGCGCTCTGATTGGTCGCTGTGTTTTTGACAGACAAACGCATTGACGTCTCCCGCTCTTCAACGCCAAAATCCACATGCCACGAACGGACCCTCATCATCAAGTATTATTGCCGTACACCACAAGCGAACTCTTCACGTCAACACCATCAGCCTCAACTCGACGGCCCACGCCCCTCTCTTCTTTGACGGTGCTCTGCTTCTCGCATGCGTCTTGTCTCCACCGCTTTGCAATCCATTATGGGCTTGTTCTTCAACAAATCACCAAAGACTTAAGCCGACATCAGCAGGCGCACGAATCGAAGCCACCAAGCAAAGCATCCCAATCGCGCATCGAAACTGCTACGGCTACGGCTAGCAGCTTTCCCGAGGCAACCGCAGAACACGCAGCGCTGTTAGAACAAGGCACCTTTGAGGCGCCGCCTCCGGTTATCCTTTGGCCGATTGCCTCGCGAGGCTCTACCTTCTCCACGACGCGACCAAGGCCTTTCTCGGGGGTCCAACCAAAGCAAAGTCAGGCTTATAACTTGACTACACCAAGCGCCCTACATATTCCGCCTCGTCGTCGTTATACCCGCTTTGCACCCGATACGTTCGCTCTCTAGACGTTGCGACCGTCAATATTCATTCGTAAAGGCAACGAGCTCGATCCTCATCAAACAGCACCACACCGCAACAATAATCTCGGGCTAATCTCACCGTTTTCACAACTCCCAACCACATAGAATCACACGACGTTGTTCACACTCAAGCAAGGCCACGATAAGATCCTGCGATAGGCGACAATCCGGGGGCCCCTTCCATCGCGATCCTACCACATCAAGTCCCGACGAACACGACATCTCCACAACTGTGCAGGACTTTTGACCTCCACACGCCTCGACCTCTGCGACTCTCTAGCCTTTCGATCCGTGCCCTCGCATGTCCCTCTCCATGTCGGCCCCAAACTCTAGGAAACGGGCGGCACCGGGTGCCTCGCCCATAGTGCCCATTCCGCAGCAAATGCAGCAACCGTACGTAACAGCAAATGGGGCGGGGGACCAGATGCTGCGGTGGAACGGCGTCGGAGATGGGTCGGGATTTGTCGATGGGTCTGCGAATGCTGCCAACTCTTACGGACTTGTATCTGCCCAGCAACAGTATGCTCAGCCCGTTGCCACACCTTCCAACACTCTCGCTCGGCGGCAAACAAATAATGCTCTTATACCGACCAATCCGCGGACAAATTTCGATCCTTCGGCCGACCCATGGAACAGTTTTGGGGGAGAGGACAACGCTTTACTTCAACAGAACCCCCCCGAGAACGTCCCTGAGCAAGACAGCATCGAGTTGTTGGAAGAAATGGCATCAAAAGCGAAGCGTGAAGCACAAACTAAGCGCAAACAAATACCGCCATTTGTGCAAAAGTTGAGCAGGTATGATAATCGAAGCTTGGATTTCTTGACGCTTGCATACTAACCATGATAGTTTCCTCGAGGAGAAAAGAAACGAGGACCTGATTCGCTGGTCGCACAACGGGGATTCCTTTATTGTTCTGGACGAGGACGAATTCGCCAAAACACTTATCCCGGAACTCTTCAAACACAACAACTATGCGTCTTTCGTGCGACAGCTGAATATGTACGGCTTCCATAAGCGCGTCGGGTTGTCCGACAATTCCATGCGCGCCAGTGAGCGCAAGAACAAGAGCCCTAGCGAATATTCAAATCCGTACTTTAGACGCGGTCATCCGAACCTCTTATGGCTGATCAACAAGCCTAAGAGCGGCAGCAAATCTAAAAAGGGGAAGAACGCCGATGGAGACGTTGATAGCGAGGAGGAGGTTGGGGTCGAAGATGTGCTCGGTCCAGGGCTAGGCACGTCGAATATCCAAACTGGGAGATCGCTACCCCCTGTGGACAACCCCCAGCAGGTCCCGAAGAAGGAGATGACGGTAATCCGGGAGGAGTTGAACAAAGTCCGAGAGCAGCAGAAGCTGATACTCGGCGCTATCAACCGCTTACAGCGAAACAACAACGATCTCTACAACCAGGCTGTCATGTTCCAGACGCAACACGACAGGCATCAGAATTCGATAAATGCCATCCTCAACTTCCTTGCGAACGTCTTCCGAAAGACACTTGAAGACCAAGGCAACACACAGAGTGTCAGCGACATCATCTCCAGCATGATCACAAACCAGGGGCAGCAACCGACTCACCAGGGCAGCGTGGTTGACCTAGGAGACTTTATTCAATCACAGGTAGACCCGGCTGCATCATACGGCACTCCTCATAAAAAAGCTAGGGGCTTGCTCCCGCCGATTCCTGACCAAAACAGCCGGGCACAACCGCATCGGACGCCAGCCGCCACAAGCGGCTCAACGGCGTACCAGTCGGTAGGTGTCAGCCATAATCCGGAGATGGGCCATGTCACAGAGCTCGTTGATGGCTCCCCATCAGACACGAACTCCCCCAACCTCCGCCAGGAGCTGGAGTCGAACCCCCACGAGCGCATGATGAAGATCATCAACGACCACAACGCTACCAACGCACACGGTCTAGACCTCGGTGGGGCTGCGGAACTCGTGGCCAACGCACCCAACACACTCAACAACGATCAACGGAGCAAGCTGGTCAACTTTATGGCTGGACAGTCCTCTTCTCCTCCCTCGAACAAGCCAAGCCCAGCCACCTCTACGCCTATGAACATGCCTTCTATGCCGTCCATGCCCTCCAACCCTGTCTCGCCACCTCCCATGGACTCCAACCCTCCGCCTTCACTCTCACCCATCATGCAATCACCTATGCCTCCACCCTCACTACACCAAATCGGCTCCAACCAGGTTGATCTCGGCCAACTACAGCAACTGCAGAGGCAGCAAGACGCCAAAATCAGCGAGCTTGGCTCTTTGCTTGGCCCTCTCAGCCCCTCTGGTCACATTCCTGGTCTCGGCGAAAATACCGACGCGTACTTTGACAACCCCCCCCGTGGATCTGGATCAGTACTTTAACAGCAACGCTTTTCTGAACGATGACGCCTTTGGTGGCGATGGCAACGACTTCAACTTCAGCCTGGATCAAGACGCTCACAATAATATGCTAGACCCGGGACATCTGGGTGGGCTTAACAATAACAACAACAACAACACACCGAGCCCTGCTGGGACTGAAGAGATTCTACGTGACGACCTCGGCTTAAATGATAGCCCAAGCCATGGAATCAAGAGACAGCGTGTGGGCTGAAGAGGCTCATCGCCAACATTCCCGGCTACGAGACGACGGCTTTAGTAAAGTTACGAGAAGTGTCCCGGTGAGGAGAATGCCATTTTCTCCTCGGGGTTCACTGCATTTCTTTCCTGCCGTTTATTTCGCGCCCCGGGATCACTTCTGGTGTATGGAAGGATAAATGATGAGGGCGCACGGTACACTTACGACTCGTAATGTACTCATATATTACGGTACAGCACACTAGCGGTTGATTGGTTTTCTGCTTTGCAAACATGCATATACACATTCATGTTTAGACGGACATAAAACGTTCAACGATGACGGATTGGCCATGGGAGAATGGCCGTGGGACATATGACTTAGCGGAGGGGTTATATTACTGGGGATGCGTTAGACAATTTCCGGCGTATCTTGAATAGGTGCGGCCACTTGTGAAACACAATACACCTTAGATTACTGTACCTTCGATGTGTCTGTGTTCTTCCATTTCTCGCACTTGTTCATGTCTTCAACGCGGTGTTTCATTGAGCACTTGGCATGTGTTGAACAATCGATGTCAATTGCAGGTATGGCCCTTTGTTCCTTTGTGAACATTCTAAGATGAACAGGTCAGGGAATTAGTGGCTTCGCATACATAAGTAACGTCAGGGCTGAACTGTTTCTTCAAATCCCCAAGCTTCAACAACAAACCAGATATATGTAGGAACTTGACAGCTCAGCGCCTCAAGTAAACTTATATATATATTTCGGCACTGCGGAAACTGAGTCTTGGGTTTAACCTCGTGCTCTTTCTATCTGTACTGTTTGAGTCTTCACTAACTTTAGGTTCGCGATACTCAGCCAACATGGTGGCTCTCAAGGTAAACACCCTCTTGCCGGACAACTCGGGCAACCGCCAGGAGATTCACGTCCAGCTCCGCTCGCAGGCCCTCTGGCGAGCAGCCATGCACACTCAGCGGCCGTCTGAGAAATACGCACGCCCAGCTGAGAAGACCCGAAATAATCGCCGCATGGCGGTAGTAAGTGGTGAGCTCCGGAGCGAGACGTTGATGGCGGAAAAGACGCTGGTTTCCAAGCGGACTCACGCGTGCGGGTGCGACACAGATTCTGATGTGAGCAGCAGGAAGTCATCAGTCGATGCAGATGACATCCACCTCCTTGTCCGAGTCGATGAGAACGGCGAGCAGGACATGGAGGTGACGCAACATCGCATCGAGGCTCTGGAGATCCTCGAAGGGAAGCGACAGCCCGTGCCAGATAGAGACTACACGGGCATGTACGCACCCGCATTTCGCAGGATGGCCCTCGAAGAGCAGAGAGCCGACGAGGCCCGCCTCCGAGCGCGACTCGTCCTCAAGAACATCACCGCGGCGGCAAGAAACCAACCGCGCGGGTGGGCGTTCCTCCGCGAGGCCCTCGTGAGCAACCTGTCCGAGGAAGACGCAGCCAAGTTTCTACCCTGGAACCCAGAGCAGCGGGGATACCTCTTGACGGTGGACGCGGTCAATGGCAAGCGGGGGGTGCGGAAGGTGCTGAACTTGGATACATGCTCGAGGAGCAAGCTGCGGATCGTCATGGAGGGGGTGGCGGCGCGGGGGTGGGTGGACGTAGTGTGGGTGACGGACCCGAAGGAGATGGTCCCGTACCTGCTCGAGAAGAAGGAGGATGTTACCGCGGTGGTGCATTGGGGAGGTGAGGCGAGCCATTGGATAGATCTGGATCTGTGACTAGTTGGTGTGGTCTCCAGAGGAGACAGGTAAGTGTTTCTTTGTTTCCTGCTCTGAATAACATGCTGCTTTGTTCCAGTCGTGTGGTGTCCTCTTCTCGTAAAGTTTTGATCATGTTGAAAATCTGTCCCGGCAATGAGACATGGCTTTCTTGTGTACTGGCAAACCCTGGATGCTGGGCCAAAAGGCCTCAGGCCTGATCGGTTGCCGATGCCATGGACCACAATTCGTGATCCCCGTCCGGTGTTCGCCAACGCCGCCATCCAACGCAACACAGACTCAGCCAGCAATGGGATTAGCGTGGATAGTGAT
Source organism: Stylonectria norvegica (assembly GCA_014621405.1). NCBI lineage: Eukaryota > Fungi > Ascomycota > Sordariomycetes > Hypocreales > Nectriaceae > Stylonectria > Stylonectria norvegica. The sequence goes on from JAANBC010000035.1 coordinate 42,961, forward strand.
GCTCTCGATGCGAAACGGCTCCTTGGGCCTGTTCTTTCTGTCCACCTCAACCGCCTCCATCTTGGCCAGGGTAGCCAGTCCCTCGTCACCGATGACTTTGCCAAAGATGGTATTCAGGCCATCCAGATGCGGGGCCTTGTCGAAGGTGATAAAGAATTGCGACCCGTTGGTGCCCGGGCCCTTGTTCGCCATGGACAGCATGCCGCGCGCACTATGCCGTAGCGTCGGGCGGATCTCGTCGTCGAACACGTCGCCCCAGATGGACTGGCCGCCCTTGGGGTTGTCCGGGGTTGGGTTCGCAGGCGCGCCGGTCTGGGCCATGAACTTAGGGATGACGCGGTGGAAGGGCGAGTGATCATAGTACCCGGAGGCGCAAAGGGCAAGGAAGTTCTGCGAGAGACTTGGGTTAGGTATGGGATACGCTGGGCGGATGGAGGGGGTATGTACCTCGGCTGTCTTGGGGACGCTTTCGCAGAAGACCTCGATCTTGACGTCGCCGAGCGAAGTGTGTAGTGTGACGGACATGACAGACAACTTTCTAGGGTATTCCTGGCTGGTTTGTATCGTGGCTCTGGTCGCGAAGAGGTATTTTGGTGTTGTGTTTGACTGGAAAAGATGTAGCCAATCCCGAGCATCAAATTGGAGGTTGTGTTGGAGCTCTTCAGCCTTACCAACTTAGGCCGAATGAGAAAGCTTCCCTGTCACTGTGGCTTGAGAAGGCTGTGTGCCGTTGAATGTACGCCACACTCTGCGTACCCTGCGACTGGAGTTTGAAAGTCCATCGAAGCTTCGTCTCAACTCCACGAATACATGAGTCTCTTTGTAACACTGAACTTAAACATCTGGACCCTATTTACTAGGTCCTATGCCACCGCATTACTTCGTGTGCTGCCATAAGGGGGCGCAAAGCTCAAGAAGAAGACAGTGGCTTAGTCATACACACGCAATTGGCCACACGTTTGCACGTGTAGCAGGCTCGGAACGCGTTAAGGGGGTGGTCTGTGCCGTTTTTAAAAAACCTTTCTAGATGAGGAAGTTAAGCCCTCTATTTGATCAATTGATTGAGGAAAGTTGCAAAAAGCAGCTAATTGCTGCACTACTAAGGGCTCTGTGGCTAGTGATTGTGGTGGCTTTGCACCCTTAGCGCCAAATCAAACCTCATGAAGGAAGCAAAGCTCGAAGCTACGCTAATACTTCGTATCCACTTATCTTCTATTGAGCTTTGCTTAATAATTTCGCAACTCGGGGCTTGGATTCGCATCTATGTCCTACTTGTCCCAATTTGAGACACGCATTACTTGACATCTTCGTCTCCGGAACTCAAGACTCGTTTCTCTAAACTTCCGCCTTCCGTACAACTTCCTCAAATTCGCTCAGAAAGGATTCCTCCCAATCCTTCTTAGTCCTCGTTAGCCGCCATCCCAGCTCCCTCCCAATCACTGCCGTGGTCCGAGCATTACTTGCAAAGCCCAACTCGCACAATTGCTCGTTGCCACCCACCCACTTCCGCGCCGCCTCTTCCAACGTTGTACTTCGTGTCTCAGCATCCCGCAATTTGCCCAGCTTGAAGCCCGCCCTCGCAATGCCCTCAGCGACCTCCTTCCACGCAAATCTCCCCGTGCCGCTGAATATGAAGCCTCGCTCACCCACGGGAACCCTCCTTCTTCCTTCGACCCAGTCGAGTAGGACGGTCTCATAAAGCGCAGCGAGATCGAGAACATGAACGAAGTCCCAGACGCCCTTGCCATCGCCTACGTACTCCGCAATGCCCTCCTTCAGTGCTGCTTTCATCTGTAGCGGGTACTGAATCGTCAATCGGTTGAAGTTCCCTGACCCTAGACCGTAGATGGTCGGACTCATGATGATGGTCGTCGGCACATCCCCCTTCTTTCCCGTTTCCACCACAGTGAGGTCGGTGGTGCGTTGAGAATACTCTTCAATCTTCTCGCGCTCAACCATGTAGGCATAGATATCCGGATCCTCATCGCTAAAAGATCGCGATTCGATGTAAGTCATGGTGATGGGGCGGTCCGCAAGGTTCGAAGTACCAGATGTGTGGATGTAGTATACTTCCGCATCTGGATTCTGCTGCTTGCGCTTTGCGAGACCCTCGATCAGGGCTTTGGCGCTCGCAGTGTGGTACCCAGACGCTGCATGGATGACAATGTCGTTTTCGGAAGCGGCGGCCGTGATGGCTGCGGCATCGTCAAGGCTGTCAATGGTATAGACTTTGAGCTTGGCCGAGGAGAAATATTTGGCCCGGTCGTCATTGCGGGTAAGCACAGAGATACTCAATCCTTTGATTTCAGGGTTTTCGGAAGAAAGAATATGAGACAGAATAGTTCCGCCAATAAAGCCAGTTACACCAGTGATGAGGAGTTTAGTTGGTGCCATTGCTGTAAAGAGGGAAGGTATACTAGGAGACTTTCTTTTGGTAAGCCTTTAGTTTTGAAGAGATGCGAAATGTAAAACGATTTGAGCCCGTAGTTGACAGTCGCCTAACTTTGATACTTTGGTTTCCAGTGCGTCTTTTAAAACTATGCGGTACAACCATGAGATGTTTCCATTTCATGATGTCAGTATAATCTGTAAGGAGATCCGGGGTTGTGTCCAGAGTATGTGATTTGAGTCCCTTTCAGGCATAGCGCCATCTTGAGTTCCACGCCGACTTTAGGACTTAATCGCAAATTCCGTGTCAATAAGCACAATGGATTGACTGATATCGGAGATAAACAGTATATATCTCGAACAAATATGACAGACAATCTTTTCATCACTAAACTCCTGGCAACCCGAGCTGCAATCCTGACGTAACGCGCGGGGTGAACCCTCAAAGACAATTGAGATATGCTTTGGGCGATGAAAACCAGAACAGAAGTCGATACCAGTATCCTTGGTTAACAGCACCGTGCCACTACTTGCGTAATTTTCTTTTTTGGCATAATCAAAGGAATTATGATAGTGTGTTTTTGAAGAGCCCTGAAACCAAGACCGTGTTTCAGTAACTTAAAAAAACTGCTTGTTGTGGTTTAGCAGACTTCACAACTGAAGCAAAATGGAATATGCATGTGATCTATACAAGCAAGCTCTTTTCCGGAACTTAGCTTAGATATAGTCTCCACGTCTTCCTTTCCGATGACTCGTTCAGCCGTATCTGTCTGAATTTAGAATTGCCGGTGCTGGCCGTCAAATTTGACGAAAAGACGACGGCGACACTCATCTTTCCAGGGGCCGGTCAGCATCGCACTCGTCATGATCGTCTGATGATATCCTCCCTCGCGCAAATCTAGGTATAAACTACTTTCCAGCCTGTCTCCATCGCCCTCACTTCTGCGAAGCGTTGCCGCAGCCCTGCGAGACGAACTAAGCTATGAAGAAACCTCTGGGCAAGTCAGCATCGCGTTAGGCGGAAAGGTTCAACCTTCCTTTATATACAACGATGACCTGAAGGCGAATCTATGCCCTCAATCCCTGGAAGACACACCGAATCATCGTGAAACTTCTCCTCATCTTCTCAGTGTTGCCTAGCCTTCTGTAATACTGCGTCAAGTGAAGCTCCTCGGGAGTTGGATTTCAGATTGAGATCCGGGATTAAGTACCTAGGTGAAGGCCATCCAGCTGAACCAATACTGCATATCACGGACCTCTATCGCGAGCGCTGCTCTGCCCTCTATACCAACGGGTTGTCTGCTGCTTCTCACATTGTTCGGTCTCCTCTCCAAGCCGCAGCTCTGATCCTCGTGCCAGAGTAGCTCCATCCCGGGCAAGCGGGTGGAAGAAACACGGGAATAGCTACCACTGAACGCCATCTTGTTCACAGTGATAAACCCCCTATACTCTAAGGTTAATATTTACTAAAAATAATATATTATATGGAGATTATTTAGGGATTTTAGTTTCAATATTTCTTCAAGTAAAAGAGTTCTGATATACTTGGCATGTACGGTATTTTCTTCCACCCCCCTACACGCACACCTCCTTCTGAAATGGCAGCTTCGTCGAGCCGTCCATTCTCCTTCTCGCTTGCCAAGGCGGCGAAACACGAGTTGCTTCGTCGCGGGCCACGGTATTCCTCAAATGCTAGGCCTTCCATACGTTCGAAGCTTCGAACTTCACCAAGTATGATGCGTCGCGGGTTGGTAAGCCCCCCCCCTTGTTATTGCCCTGGCCCACCTATCAAAGTGTTGACTGACACATACATCTTGCAGATTCAGTTCTGAGAAGGCATTCTGTGCGAGGGGGCACTGGCTAAGAAACCGATTGTTTCTCCGAAGACCGCCCAGGTGCTATGCGGGTGGAAGAAAGCACTACACAAGCTGAACATGAGGGGGTTCCCAATGCCAGTAAATCATACTATAATAGAAAGCCTAAGATTTCCCCAACCTGATCTATGAGCTTAATCATAAAGTTATATATTGTCTCTGGGAGTCTCTCATGTTGATCTCCAACCTTACAGCAATCAGGGGCAAACCCTTCCCCCCTTCCTTCCAGCCACACCCAAAGCACACCTCACAGGCGAACTACCGCAAGCGAGATCAGGGCCATATGAAGTCCATATCAACATCAACAAAACCCCGACAGCAAGCAAGGCTACACCATCACAGCAAGCAGCAGTTTCCAGGGTCCAGTGGAGCCACGACATAATTCCCAGGACGCAGGAACAGAGTCACCGGACTGGGCGCTGTCAGAACTACTGACGTCTGGCAAACCTGTATTCAGCAGCAGAGCCTGAAGTGGAAGCTTGGCGCTGCGGCGTTGAGCTGAACACTGTAGCTTGCATACAGGCCAGAGGCGAAAAGGGATTGGTCACCTCAATGGCCCCTTTGAGCGTCCAAGGCTGCGTTGCTGATAACACGTCAACCAGTCAGTACGGATCTCCACGGGCCGCATCGTTGGCCTCGACAGCGGGAACCAATGCATCTCGAGAGGTGGTACGGATCCAAAACAGGCCAGGTCGTTATGAATTGCAATGCAGCAGCAGCAGCAGCAACGGGCGGCCCGGGGCAGGGGCTCAACGGGATCTCGTCATCTGGCCGTTGCGACATGTCCTTACGAGCGGGCCGCGGAGGCTGTCGTCGTATAGCCGTCCATTCTGATCCTCGCTTGCCAAGGCGGCGAAGAACGAATTGCTTCGTCGCGGGCCACGGTGTACCACGGGTGCTGAGCCTGGTCGTTCACCATGTCGAGGCACGTCGCAGCACACGGGGCGATGTGTGCAACGTCCCTCATCGGCTGGCGAGCGCGCTGCCTGCCACGGGCGGATGAAGCCGTTGATTGTCTGGTCGATGGCCACAGTCAATCCCGTCGCAGCCCTATCAGAGGGCTGTGATGGCAGCCGCATAGGGGCCATCAAATTGATAGACCCGGGCGAGCGAGATGAGGTTTGCGGCATCTGCAGCCACTGCATTAAAGCAAGATCACCAATACATGTACTTCGTATGTACCAAGCAAACCAACACTGCCAATCCACACCAGCGGAGCAGCAACAGCAGGGAGACCAAAAAGCAACGACGACCGAAATTGCTTCTTGGGATGTCTCCAAGCCCGGGCGCCTGGGGGTGGGTGCATTGCATGGCGACGGCGGCTAGTATTCCCATCAGTTCTCAGACGCCACGCGATGTGAGGGATCGCCAGCAGCGCAGCGTAAGATTTCTTGACTCTGGGCGGCATCGACGACGTGGCATGGAATCGATGTCTTGGCCCTTGAATGCGCGCCCAAGCTCTTTCCACCGGGCGCCATGGCTCACGGTGACAGCCAAAGCGAGTCCGTTTCGTTCTAGAGGTATTCGTACCTAGACACGGAGATTGCAGTACTTTTTCGAGCTTGGCCTCATCGTCGTCGTCGTCAAGCCAACTTCAGCTCCGCGTTATGTATGAAGTAATGAAGGTTTCGTATCCATCCACCTTTCGTACACACTATGTACAATAGCAAGCGGGTGGAAGAAAACACAGGAATGGCTGCCACTAAACCCCTATACCTCATTATTATCTATAAAGATAATATTAGTTTAGAGATTATTTTAGGACTTATTTAGGGATTTTAGTTTAATATTTCCTTAGGTAAAAAGTTCTGATATTCAGAGTGTACGGTGTTTTCTTCCACGCATGAATAGGTACTTGTCAATCCCCGAAGATCTGTACCTCGCAAACTCCGAGACGCAGTGAGTAATTAATTACCAGTATCAGTGATTACGGCAGCTAGCAGCCGGTCCCAAAGGTAATCAAAGTCGCGTTTGGGGACGCAGATGTGGCGGCGCGCGAAGGATCCTATCGGAGAAATTGACCTTCATGTCCCGCAAAGCCGCGATTCTTGTCAACATCTGGAATAGGCCATGGAGGAGGGGTTTGTTGTTGGGTCTTGTTTTCCTGCTTTTCGTCTGCACTGCAGATACGGCTCAGCTCGACGGGTCTAGCTGTCGGTGGCGTTGAAGCGAGGGAGAGATGCCATGTGGCCCCGGCCATCCCAAGCCCAAGCTATCGGCAGAGCATCTGCAAGCAGAGTAATGAGCATGTATGTACTTCGTACATCAACAATGATACTACAATGTAAGCACTGAGTCGAAGCGGGCAGGGAATAAAGCAGGGAACAAAAGCTACTGTACATTACGCGACACGAACGCGTCGATTGTGTCGATCCATCTGCGAAAATCCGGGAAGCTCGCTGGTGGCTGCATTGACGGGCACGAACTATCAGATGAAGCCCCGATCTAGCCTTGGAGCGATCCCCGTCTTGGGGAAGCCAATTGGCGCCGGCTTGTTGATGCTGTCGCCATTCAATATGGATCTGTAAACACCAAGGCCAGGCCCTCGCATAACATGACGGGTATATGGGGTGATGAACCAGGTGCGAGTGCCACGAGGATCCAATGCCTAGGCTTTGTGCCCGTGGTCCATAATAATTATCGTTCACCAACAAGGCCCAAGGCACTCGGATAGCTGCAGAAGCTCGAGCTGTCTCAATTCCAAACAGACCCAGGCTAGTTCCTCATAAGAGGCGGTTATCGCAAATTGACTTTGGACAGCCACCAGTGTCTTGCAGCATTCGCCCAAGCTCGCGCCATGACTTCAGAAATCCGACGAAAACTTTTGAAAATGCAGTCCTCAACATGTTGCTTCACAGGCTCAATTGGCCCTTCAGCATCGTCGCTCTCCATGTCCAATGTCCATCACCAGCTGGACCCTAGCTACATCGAGCACTCGGTCGCTTCAGCCGCTCACAACGGCCAGGATGCCTTGTCTCCTCGCATCTTGCCCATGGCGAAACCCCACACGGCGCTGACAGGCTTGAGCTCTAGCAAGAGTTGCGGGGATGCGACTAACGCCAATCTGACGGTAGCATCAGGAGCTGCTGTTAGTTGACAAGGGACCCCTGGTCGCCGCTCTGAGCTCGGATCGTATGTGGTACACTCGTGTACCTCTTGCCGTGGCTCAATCGGGCCATCGTTTGGTGTTTTGTTTCTCGAGTTAACAGTTTCGTGGCTTTTGTTCTCACTCTCAGATGAGACGAGACATAACGGTTTGTGGACGGGAGTGGGCGGGTATCTGAGACCAGCATGGCACTGTTTTGATCCGCGACGAAGTTGTTGATGTCGGAGGGCCGAGAGCTACTTGGAAAAAGCAAAAAGAGAAAACCAACCAAGGGAGATATCCTTATCCCATCAACAAGGCAAGCCCTGCTTCGTAAGCTCAGCTCATCGCTGGGAATCCTGTTCCACCAACATGAGCCAGCAGTGTCGCCAAGTGTTGTTGATGCTTTGTTTTCTTTTCCAGCTCACAACTCGAATTTTCGCTCCATCCGGGAGCAAATAGTTCGAGCCGTAGCGGAGAAGACGTTACCAAGGTTGGCGACGATGTGCAAATGGCCGAGCGTTCGGTACCCATGCTCATTCGTGCATCGATGTCAAGTCTTGAAGATCAACATCAACCTCCACTGGTTAGAGGTCTCCGATTCGAGGTTGGTTGAATATTGACTCTTGACTGGCTGGCTCTGGCCGGCGCCATCAACAACGCCTCTCCTGAAATGCACCCGAGCATTCTATTCTTACCAATTGCACTGCATTGGAACACTTGCATCAAGTAGCCACGCAAATCCCTGGGAACCTCTTGCGCCACCGAACGGAGATGGCCATTCCGAGCTCTGATAGGACGCTCAGCGACAGCCATCTCTCACAGCCTCCTCCTTCAACGTTCCCCTTCCCAGCTGACACTCACCAAACCCAGGCCCTCCACCACACCCTCTCCGGGCGATAGGGCAGAATGCACCGGGCTGCCGACCAGGGCAGCAGGGGTAGCAACCTCGCTGAGGAACCATCGACTGCACTCTGGCGTCATTCTGAGCGGATGCGGCTGCACATCGCCAACGAACCATACCTGTTCTAGCGCGCTGATTCGCGTCCCCGGCTTCTTGGCTTCAAGAGAATATGTCAACATGAACTCTCATTGATCAAACTTGAAACGGCAAGTTGCTCTTTTCAGTCTTGACCCCGCGCGGATATCCCGAAGCCGACTTTGGTTCATGGCGGCGGCGGCTCCACAGTTCGTGGCAACGGCGCCATTGGCAACGGACAGTTTGAGAGTTGGACCTTTGGCGGACCTTGGACCTTTTCAGGCGAGACTGATGGCCAGCACGGGATGCGACAGGCTGAACAGCAAAATGGCGCCTGACAGTTAGGAACCTTGGCGCACAGGGCTCTGGAAGGCTGACAGGGTCAAGTTTGCATTGTTGCAAGCCAGGCCTCGAAACAAGAGCAGAGACTCGACATGTGAGACGCTAGCATCTACACCACACCGAATCGACCCTCGAGCCGCCATCTGGGCGTCTCGTACGTACGTACGGCCTTCGTCAGAGTGTCGCGCAGGACCGAAGCTATTGGCGGGATTGACCTGAATGGCGTCGTCGTGTAGCATCCCCCGCAAACCTGCAAAGATAACCTAGATGCAGTGCGACGCTGCGGTTTGCTAGCCTGGCGATTTCGACACGCCGACGTAACCGAGGCTGGCCAAGGAGGCACGCAACAAGTCAATCAAACCCGTAGCCTTGCTGAGAATGTAACGTGAAGGTGTCGGGCCAGGTCCAGGCTGATCTGTAACTTCGCGTCAGCAGGCGGGCCGTTTCCCTGAAACAATGCTGGTAGATGCCATGGGGATGAGATTTGATTGCCCCCGATGGGGCAGTTGAGTCAATGCTCGGTTCATTCACAAACATCCGCAAACCTTATGGCCTGTCTCGGGCTGTCTTGGGGCGACAACCAACATTGAACCTGGGGAACCTAGCACCAAATGGATGCTCTCAGAAATTACGAGAGCCATGGTACATAACATCGTGGGGTGGCTGCAACCTCCAGGCCGTCAGGCCATAGTCTCAAACCGGTGCGCATGAAGAACATGATGAAGCCATCGCGGCCCCTAAGTCCAACTCGGACCGGACGGTTGTCTCGGGCATTTTGCATTGTAGAAACAGAAACGCCAAATTCACGTTTCCGTGCGGGGGTTTCGTCACCGACCACGCTGTTTATCGTCTCGGGCGGCGGCAGAATTCCTTGACTGATATCGTTGACGAAGCGGCCGGAAGGATCTTCACCACGGAAACGCGCATGCCTCCGAAGAAAAGTCGACTTCGCGTTGATGAGGGGAAAGGAAAGAGTTTTTTCGTGTCATTGTCCTGCCAATGAAGAAAAAATCCCGTGCATAGTGTCGCTTCTCCTCTTTCTGCAGCACGGTGGTCACTGACGATGGAGTCGATGGGCCTGCTGCGCCCGTGCAGTAGACAACATAGTGGACTCTGTCCTCCGGGACGTTTCACTGTAACGAGTCACTGCCGGGGCTTCTTGGCGTCAAGGATCCTGAAAGGCGCCGACCATCAATGGGGTGAAGCGAGTAATTGAAGAAAGCCTGAACGCGTTTGAAGCATTCCATGCGGTGTAGAGGATAAGCCCGAGCCTGCATTGTAGAGTTGAGCAACTGCACAAGACACAAGACCATCTTCAAATGGGACCGGGCCGTCCTGTGGCGCTTAGAACTGCACCAGCCCCAGACAGGGGTGGGGTATCTGGCGCTTCAGCCTCATATCATGGGCCGTGGAATCCTTCTAGAACACGGCGCGCTTATATTTAGCCGATTTTTGGGAAGCATGCACGTGCACTCGCGTCGGATTTGTGCAAACAGCCGCCCAGTTGGGTCGGGGACGACAGGTTCCTTCACGTACCTATCCACTCTGCGTCGTCGGCGTCTCTGCGTCTTGAGGGTGTTGAACCATCGTCGCGGGCCGGGTTGCTGAAGCAGTCCACTCGATCTACCTTTCCACCTTCCTCTAACGCTGTGTCTTGGGCTCTCTGCTGCTCCACGGCGTTCCGCTTGGTCCAGGTGGTTCTGGCGGATGGGGCGCGGCGGACTCGCGGCAACCAACGAACGCGAAGGCTTTGATAATTCGGGTGGGCGTTTTGCCTCTCATCTCGACCCTCAGTCCCCCGGCTTGCTAGGATAACCCTCTCCTTGCCGTGGCGCCTCGCCCGAACCAGCCTAAACCAGCTCGTTCGTTCCTCCTGGTCCCTGCAGCGCCCAGGACCGACATTCGGCGGCGGCAGCGAAAAGCGTCGCTGCGGAGGGAAAAGGAAACTGGCAGCGGCGTCGGAGGGGTCCTCCATTCCGGTGCAGGACAGCCCCGGAAACTTCATCGTCACCAGCCTCAATTATCAGAAATTTCTCGTCTTCCCCTCACACGTTGCCTACTGGTTGCCCCCTCGCACACGCGCCTTGCAGCGACCCATGTACGTGTTGCGACGTGCAACGACGTGCGACGGACGCAAGTCATTAAAAACCCGCGTGTCTGAGGCGCCTTTACCGCCCCCAAGGACAAGACACTTTGCTAGACAACGGGGGTTGGGGCCGGGGCTCAGAAGAGGCTGTGGATAATCGGAAGAGGCGAATTGATGCATCATCAGAAGTAACGAGATGACGTCGCTGTGTTTCTCTGAAACCTATGTAGGCAGGGTCGTCTCGGAGATGTGTGTTTGTCTTATCCCCTGGATACGTACTCGCACGGCCAAAGAATTAAGTTGCAAGTTGCAAGTTGGCATGTTGGCACTTCGGTAATGGGTCGTTCAGCACCTGACACATGGAAATATCTGCAACAATGTCTTTACGAGCTTGAGTGCTTGCTTGCACACGTCAATTGATCCAATTACCAGGACTTGTTGACGGTTCAACGAGTGACAGCACTAGGGTCTGCAGCTCGACGCAGTCATGCAGCTTCTTGGGATCCCTAGGTAACCGTCGCGTGTGGTTCAAGGCTGCAACTGCACGTACCTAACCCATGGACAACTAATTCGAGGCATATAGGCACTGAAGAGGAGTCGTGAAGAAGTCGACGGGATGGGTCACTGCGGCTCTTTTCTTCACCGTTGAAAGGGCCACCGCCAATTCGGCATGGTCGGGCCCCCGACACGGGGCCGCCACGAGGGTCCAGACTGCCGATGGATCTCGCGGAGACACTTGTGAGGTAGGACTGCGGCTTAGGAAAAGCGAGGCAACTCTGCTGTGAGATTGATGCATCTTGAACGCGAATGCGGGGCAACGCGCTAGAGAGGTTAAGTGGTTACAGCAGCATCCATGAATGACATGGAGTTGCACCTTACAGGGGGGTTTACTTTTAGTTCCCACGCCAGCCGAGCGCCGCCAGCCATACGTCACGCGTTTCTGTGGAATTAGATATTACGAATATGATGTGCTAGCATTGGCTTTCATATATTTCATTTCTCTTTATCCTTAGCTGTATCCAGGGCGGGGATTGCACAGAGATGCCCTGGTCGGCCAAGCACAGCGGCGGAAAACTCAATGCTCTGAAGGATCAACCGGTGGAACTCTCTCGTCGCTCCAGCGATAGCAGAGGCCGTGCCAGTTGTCTTGCGTCGTCCTCGGCCGAGCTCTGCCACTCCCGTCATGGCGCGATTTCAGGTCAGGCCAGCGGTCGTCTCCTGTTTCCTACTGGCAACGGATCGTCGGTAAGCAGTGGCTCGTTCAATCCGTCGACTTTGAGGAACCTGGTTGAGATCGGAAGTACTGGCATTTAGATCGCTTCGTCCTCGGCTTCGACGTGCAAGTAGAAGGTGGGGGCTACGGGGAAGAGGAACAGGCTCCTGATGAAGGCCTAAACGGTCGCCTTGAAGAGACACCTGGACCAGTTTAAAAAGACCTTTCTTAACAGACCTTGTTTGGACAGGGACGGAACCGGCCGCGGCATGGTAGTGACTTGCTGCAGGCCTGTCAAAGGTCTCGGGTTGAAGGCGGTCCTCCAGACGACGACCCCGGCCAAATATGGTCAGCCATTTTCAAGCCCTCTTCTCCACCAGGTGCTCTATTAGAGTATGGACATGATGTATCAAGCAAAGCATCAAACCCTCGGACCTGCGACCGCTCTTACTCACAAAGTTCAGACTATAGGACCCTCTAATGTCGATCATCGTAGGCGTGCGACCAGAGACTCAGCTCGCCTGAGACACACAGCCAATTCGGAGCCTAACCAAACGGGGTTCCCTTCAAACGCCGTCTTCGCCTTGCCTCCGCCGGAGAAGCACAGCAAGACCCCATCGCGGGAGGTCATATGCAGAGACAACGACCATTGTCAACATCCCACGTACATACCTAGTAGAACCTAGAGAGCGACGGTGTGAGGATCGGCAACCACCTGCCACACCCGCAGGCCCAATGCATCACGGAATACCCATGGTGTCGAGATCGGTATCTTGCCTCTTGGGTCCCCAGGGCCAGGGGATCCTGGTGGTCGTTCCTGGTCTACCCCTCACTGGCGCCGACTCGGTGCATGTGAGAGGAGATGGTGACAAAAAAAAAAGTGAAAAGAAGAGGGACGGACGGGTCAGACCGAGATCAACTTGTCAAGTCCCACAGGCTACGAAGCGCTTTGGTCGTGATGTCAGAAGAGTTTTTCTCTCTTCACAGATGCACTGTCATGGAATATCCACCTACTTGACATGCCCTGAAAATCTCATGCACTCTATCAAAGGGTCTAGGTGGATATGGGGAACTCTTGATGTCGATTAAGATGCAGCTTCTCGCGTGTCCCTAGCTTTTTCTCTCTCTGTTTCTCACTCACTTACTCAGACTGGAGTCTACTACAGTAAAGCTGGTCTATAACGATCCGGGTTGTAACGATAAATTGACTGTAACGATAGAAACCTCTGTATATCTCCTTTTTACACCAAAATCAGGGCAAACCCTGATGTTAACAATATCGCCCAAATCCTGCTGACTAATACACTAAATTGGTGTTTTATTGTAATAGCTAGGCCTCGCAGCCGGGGAAAATTCTGCTGCTATAGCCGCCTTTTTAACCTTTCAACCTCACATTTCCTCCCTAAATTACAGCCATAACATAACGAATTCGTCTCTATTTAATTATCATAATAACTGCCCGTTATCATACTATTACAATCAAGCAGCGCATAGCTTTACAGCGCCATAAGTGCGATTTCCCTCTTGCAATATAAGCCAAGCTTTCTATATAGGCAGAAGACGCATTTGGCCATAAATTCTCGTAGTTAATAATCTCTGAGTCACTCAGTAAGCGCTATGCCTATCTTAATATTATTAATACATCGAAAAGGCATAATAATTATAAGAAAGAATATTTAGCCTAGTACCTAAAGCTAAAAGAGGCCCTCTGCAAGTACCTGGTCCGCCTGAATAACTAAGTAGTCCCTGTGACTGGTGATATCATTATTAACGCCGTCTGTAAGCTTTTTATAAAGATGGAAGACTTTAAGGACCTCAAGCCTCCTGCTTTCTCGCGCGGCTGGCTAGATAGGTTCAAATCACACTATAAATTCAAGTATTACATATAGCAAGGCGAGGCGCGGTCTACAGATGCTTATGACTTCATATAATAGCTCGCTGACCTATAGGAAATATGCGCAGGCTTTATTAGTAAAGATATATATAATACTAATAAGACTGCTCTTTACTAAAGGGCATTGCTAAATTACACCCTAGCCTGTTATGCATAAAAGGGCAAGAAAAAGGAAATAACATGTATAACTATTTTTCCCTACTCTAACACAACAGGCACCCATCGGCTTGATCTTTGGATGATCAGCAAGGCAGCTAACCCTCGCTGCTTTAAAAAGAATTTGCGGGCAATATAGGGCTTGCTAGTTTACTGGCGCAGTAATAAGACTGCTTAGATAACCGGCAAGATCTTCCTCAAATAGCTATAATGGTTTAATACTTAGATGAGTGGCCGAAAGGTTCTTCTGCTTATAGACAATTGCAGTAGTCATAAACGCAGCTACTAAGATACATTAGACCTTGATATCCTACAGAACACCACTATAGAGTAGCTGCCACTAAACTTAACCTCACTATTCTAACCAATAAATCAGGGAATCATTAATAATCTAAAGACCTACTACAAGAAGCACTGGCTGCGGTTCCTTATTAATATTATATTCCAAAACCTCGATCCGAAGCGCGAAATCATATAGCTACAAGCTATATAGTGGATCATATAGTTATGGCAGGAAGTTAAGGATATAATAATAGCGAATTACTAGAGGAAGTCGCAGGTCTTCGGCCAGGTCCTTAGCCCTATAACTAGGCCAAAAGACTGGGATGAAGCCCGCGCTAACCTTTTAGCTCTGTTATAAGAGTCTTAACAGTCAGCGCGTATTTAATTGATTATAGCTGTTAATAGCATCTTAGAGTCAATAGCCGCATTTAATACCTTTATCGACCCGGCTGAGGAAGTTATTATGGAGCCGGAAGGTGACCTTTTAGATCTCATCGCGGCTAACTTTATAGAGGTCTATAATAATAATAACCTTGACGAATTCCTAAACAAATTAGGCTGCCCTTTGCCGCTAATAACAGAAGAAGCTGTTACTGCCCTCGCAACCTTGATTTGTTATGAGGAAGCCCAAGAAGACCCTAATTACACACGCCTACGAGACCTTTAACAGCAGGAAAGGCAGCTTTGGCAATAATAATATGTCAACCTCGAGGCTGCGAAAACTCAGATAAATCTCGATATATACCTCATATCAGGATCCCTACTAGAACTAGTATAATTTGCGGTAAATTTGATCAAAGATATATGCCCCACAAAAGTCAGGCTATTACGATAACCTCTTTCTAACGATGGATAGGTGTTGTTTCGTCACATCGTTATAGACCAGCTTTACTGTAGTAATTAGTCTACAGGGACATGGGCCTTCGCAACTAGCCTTCCTAGTCTCCGTCGGTCCCAGAGCTCTCGTTCGTCCAGCCACCCAGCCGAGCCTGGCCACCGGCCGATGATTGATGCGCTGACCAGTTTCATGAGGTGCGCGTCCGCGGCGTGCCATTGGAGCTCCCTTGACCACACGCGTAGAGGGCCGCCGTCGCAGCTCGAGACGCGAAGGGGGCGTGCGTAGGGCCACGGGGTCGTGTGCTTTAACGGGGATGAAGCCTTGATTTTAGCTTTGCTCTATGCCATATTGCAATTTGACTTGATGTCGTCCGTGGTTCTGAGCCGAGTCGGTTGCGGTTGCGTTCGCGTTCGCGTTCGACGGGAGACTTGCAAGTTGAGGGTTAGATAACGGCGGCGCCTCTAGGGCTGGGAATGGGGGCGTAGTTTCAATCTTCAATTGGTGGTGACACGCGGGCGCCAGAGGCTGAGATTTTGTTTCACCGACGTTGGTTGCAACCCTCACACATCGAACAGTTCACTTTGCTTCGGGTTGTCTCGCCACGAGCTTCCATGCTTAAAACGTAAAAGCACCATAAATTCCAGCACGTTTCTGAGCACTTAATGGTGCTGCCGTAAGACTACTACGTGTAAGGTAGACAGCATCCCCATGCAAGTGAGCATGGGTCCATCCCTAGAATTACCGTAGGCCACGGCCATCAACAGAGCCGTTGTGAAGACCTCCTAGTCCTTGCTTACTGCAAATCATACTCCCTAAAGTATCCGTACATACCGCCTTTCTGCGTCGTCACACAAAGACATCGTGCCCGACGTGAGCACTGAGAGCCTCCGTTCGCGGGGTGGAAATGGATATATCGTCCTTGCAGCAGCAAAAGGAAGGCGGGCGGGAATGAGGCATGCAAACGTCGGGTCATTCGACGGAGAAGAGAGAGAAGAACGGGGTTGGCCCCAGCCGAGGCGCAAGGAGCGTGCAAGTCGAGGCTGCAGCTTGTTTATAAGTTGTCTCGGTAGAAGCTATATCCACGACTTTTATGGGCTCATCACCGTACGGGAGGTTTGACCCGTTGGTGATTGTCGTGGCAGGTTGCAGCACTTCCAATATCACCCATGGATATCAGCCTCAGTGCGTGTGATAGCGCATTCCGGATGTGGCATTTCCACAGCGCAATGACAACATGAACCAGCCCAGCAGCAGGCGAGACAGCCGAGCCGGTGG
Source organism: Stylonectria norvegica (assembly GCA_014621405.1). Lineage (NCBI taxonomy): Eukaryota > Fungi > Ascomycota > Sordariomycetes > Hypocreales > Nectriaceae > Stylonectria > Stylonectria norvegica. The sequence goes on from JAANBC010000035.1 coordinate 59,373, forward strand.
CCTGTCGCCTCCTTTTATCAGCGTAGCATATACCCACGAGTACGATTGAGTATGCAGCGGAAACGAGGATTGACCGTTGGCGTGCTGGAACACGCGTAGCTATTTCAGGTAAATTTCACATGCACATATGAAGGCCAATGACTCGGTGCAGCGATGCTTCCTCTGTCTGTGAGATATGCATCCTCGGTGATGAGCGAGCTCGAAATGGAAGTCGGGCTTGGTGATGACAAGCTGACATCCTTTCAAATCCACTGAGGATTGCCATCTCAGGTGTTAAGGCTCTGGCTTTGGCTCTGGCTCAGGAGGCTCTTTGCTTTTTGCTTGCTACGCCCCGTCCCGGTGTCTCTCGTGTATCCGCGGTCGGCGTGCAGAAACGGCGAAGCAAAGGAAAGTCGCAGTGATATAATGCAGTGATAGGGCCACGGTCAACGACTTTGGCTAGCAGCCTCTTGTGTCATATCTAGGTCTTGGGAAAGCAAGCAGCGGTTGCCGCGTTGATTCAAGGCAACATGGTAAATTGACACCGTCTCACAACATGACGACAGACCGAGGCGTTGGGCAATCAACAGGACGAGCACGACAGGGCGGAAAGGCCCCTGACGAGCCAGGCCAGGCGAGATGGGCGACCAATCCACGGATCCGTCAGCGCCAGATGTCGAGACATAATCTGCATTGCAAGCAATTGACATGCAAGCAATTGACACAGGCTGTTGCTGGCTGAGGCTCCCAGCAGGCCTAGCGCTCACCCACGCTCATCATGACACGCACGATTCATTGGCTTCGGCTCCATACGTGCAAGAAGCGCGTATAGGGGAGCTGATTGGCTGGAGGTGGCGATGCGGCAACCAAGATTTCAGAGCAGCAGCGCGAAATCCTACCACTGGATATGGACAACTAATAAGAAGGAAACTAGACGATTTAATACATGTGCCGTAGATGCCAGCCAGCCCTTTGGAGACCGAGCAGAGGCCGGCCATAGATGCGCCCCTGAAGGTCGGTCCATGGTCGAGAAGGAAAGCTGGCCGACGACGTCGAGGGAGACGGGACCTCTATTGAGGGAGATGAAATTCCAGGAACATCAAGACGGAGGAATCCTGGGGTGTCACGGCCACGCGTGTCTTTAACAAACCTAGTGTCGAGTAGTCCGCCTGGAAACAATGCCATACATAGTTGGCCGAGATATCGACACTATTGGATGTTTCTGGTCGCCCGGTCACGACACCGTCAGAGTGAGTGCACCGCAGCGCCGTGTATGATACGGCAAAATATAGATACGAAGTAGCAAGGAAAAGAGGGCAACATTTATTCATAGTGGTGTACAAGGTTGGACCGTAGGGAAACCCATGCTAAGCGGCTCTGTCTCTCTCTCTCCCCGGAGTATTCGTAGGAGCCCACGGAGGCACCGATCGGTTCAAGCTTACATGATCATAGTCTGAATACCTTACATTGTGGTGAGGCGGTTGCGAGGACATGCCACCAGCACAGCATAGGAGGATTCCATGATATCCATCTCCACCTCATTGATAGTCTTCAGTCATAGGGACCAAATATGGATGCCTCTGTCCCCCACCGAGAGTTTCCGTCCCATCCTCTGGCAGACGGATGGCGGCCAGCAAGTCGTGTTACTCTGGCGTCGAGACGGACCCTCAGAGAGAAAACCCCGTCGAGATGACATGCAGCTCCATCTCCCAACGCCAACCCGTAATGAGGTCGCGTGGTAGTGGCCCCCGTAGCGTGGAGAGACTTGGGCGGGTGTCGATTGGAGTCTGGAGTTGTGGACTTGGCTAGAGGTTGCAATTGCTCGCGCGCCGGGCCATTGCTTCCAGCCAGGTTTCTTTTGGTGGTGGCCTCTCAACCTTATGTCTGTAACTTTCCATCCCGGCCTGGTTTGCACATTGAGACCAGTACGTGTACCAAAGGGGCCGCTGTAGCGTGCCTGTGTCGGTGGTGCAGCGTGTGAAGTCGGTGCGAGCAATCGACATCCATCGAATTCAGTCAATCAAACCGTGGGCCGCGGGCGCCTCGTTGAAGGAGGCCGTCGATCAGGACAGAGGTGCAGCAGCTAAACAAACAAACCAGAGACAGAGTTGTTGTTGTAAAATGATGAGTTGGCAACAACATTGAAGCTGAAAGAAAGTACCTTTTCAAGTGAGAATGACCATTGCATAGATGAGAGTCAATGTCCGGCCTACATGTTTATGAATCTTTATATCATCCGCTGCTCCTCAACAAGACTCTCATTCAAGGCGCCCTGGCTTGCACAAACCGCAGCAGACTTTTCGTGACAATACCTCTTTCATCCAGAAAAGCATCATATTTTCTCCATCATCTCAAAGTTTGCTTCTTCCCATCTTCATCTGCCTTCGTTCTACATATCTCCACTTCAACCTAACCTTTTTCCACGGTCCCCCGAACAAGCAAAACCGACAGACAGCATCCGGACAGCCAGCAGAGACAGTCAGTATCATCATCACCACCACACGACACAGACAGGCATAACAAGCACAAGCACAAGCAACAAGGTACGTCCCGCCCTAGGTACAGCGCTGTACCTGGGCCCTGGCCCAGCCCGGGCACCAAACCCAAGCTGGCACGCCCCTAAGCCCATGCCCATGCCCATGCCTCCGTGGATCACACTCCCCCAGCCCCCTCCGCGTCGATGGACACCCCCCGAAAGCGTCGGGTCCTCTAGCCTTAGATGCGTAAGGTCGCGGTAGGTAGCGCAGCCCACAGCAGCCCTCCCCCTCCCCCCAATGCACCCCCCCAGGCGACGCGGTCCAAGGTCCAAGGAACCAACCCGACCCAAGGCAAGCCCGCAAAGCAGGCTTGGTTGGGTTCAAGGTTGGCTTGGCTGATGGCTGATGGATGGCTGATGGCGGAGAGAGCCCGTCCCCAGCAGACTCCTCTCAGTGGGTGGCTCCTCTGGGATCCTGCCCGCTCCAGCGCGCTGCACCACTGCAGCACCACGGCCGCCCAGTGGAGCGGAGGCTACAGGTATCGCGCGACAGGGGCTGTTACTCACCTCCAGTCAGCGAGCCTACCCGCGAACCTGCTGTGGATGGAAGGTACCTCTGGGCTGTCCGCTGAGCCTGGTCTGTTAAAACTACTCCCGTACCTCTCTTCCAATCCTTTTCCATCTCCTCCATCCTCCTCCTACCCTCCTACTCCTCTACCTCTCTACCTCTCTACCTCTACCTCTCCCATCCCGCAACCTCTTCTCCTCCCCTTCTTCTCCCTCTTCCCTATCCATTCATTCCCTCGCTCATTCCGTCTCCTCCTGACTCGACACACAGGCCGAAGACGCGCTTGAGACGAGGAGAATCTCACCACCACAGGGCCGCAGTCGACTCCCTCGATCCCCTCCCCCTCCAGCCCTATAAAGGTTAGGATCTCTGGCACAAGAAGCTACCAAACGGGCCCCACGACAAATATCGGAGAGAAAGTGAATCAGAACGACCTTTGCTGGTATTTCACTTCTTCATCCGCCCTCCATCCCCCCGTTTCTCTCCACCTCCGGCTTCCCTCCGCAACGCCCTCCGGCAAATCCTCAGCCTGCAAATTCCTCGGTTCACCAGCCAGGAATTCCAGTTCAATCCGCTCCCTCCGCCGCCGCCAATCGACTCGCTCGCTCCCTTCCTTTACACGAGACGATCCATCACTCCAGCTGCCCTTCCCGAGACTGGTTCCATCGAGGCTTTCTCGCTGTCTCTATCACCAACACTAGTCCAGCCAATTATCAATTCGCAACCCTCGAATTTCAGGGCACCCTCATCCTCACCCACCAAACTCGAAGAACCAAACCTCGAGCGTAGGTTGACAGTCTCTATATCCCCCCAAGGACAAAGAGATTGTTTCCATCGCCGCAGTTCTAGTCATCGTAGTCCAAGGAAGGTATGTCATAAAACGTGTGGTGCCGAGAGATTGGGCTTGGACACGTATCTAACCCGTCCTATCAGCTGCATGCCGAGCATCGTCTTCCGCATACCACAGCCACCCTCCACCCTCACGCTCGAATATTATCCTGAACGTTGCTTTGTGGGAGACGTTAGCTCGTTGTTCCCACTGCACCTCAGGGCCTGTCTCATTTCGAACTGCATCGTTCACTCCTCCAACCGTGGTGGTAAGACTTCCCCCTTGTTCCTGGTGCCACTCCCGTGTCATCATCACCAAATCCTCGTGCCAGCCCGACCTTAATATTCAAGGGAGATGGCGTGAAGAGGCTACCAGCAGGCTTTACTTCCCCAGTGATGGCTTGGCGCCATCGACATTCGCGCCCCCCGTAATGGATCCCCAGGCTGATACATATTCCACTTTAGAACCCTTCAGTCGACCTCGCCTTTAAACGACCCCTTGTCCGATCCCTTTCCTTGCCTCCGCCAATTCATTGCCTTCATGCTCCTGGTTTCGATACCAGCCACGATCACTCTTTTCGTTAACCTTCACCACGTTCTTTAACTCTTAATACCTTAATTTCCTCGGTGTGCGCCACTCTCTTTCGACACACATCCGAGCTCCAACACTCATTCACCTGTCTCCGACCAAAGATTCCTGGGGAAACTTATCAGTCTTTCATTGACGTCCAGCCGCTCGAACTTATAATTACGCCCGTCCCGACGCCCAAGTCACAGATCCACCACCCAACATGGCTTACTATCAGCCCGACAGCAGCTACTTCGTCGAGTCGGACGAACCTCGACAGCCGAAAATGAACCTCCACGATGCGGCCAAGATGATTGCTCGCACACGGCAAGACCGAATTGCCGGCGAGCTCTCAAGGCTAGCAGCGGAAGAGTACCTGGAGGATGTCATGGACCACATGAGGCACATGGAGGCATGTCCAAGCGATCCTCAAACTCTCCGACTACTTGCTAACTTGCGCAGGATGAGACACTACCCGATGCCAACTTCATTGACATGCAACGAGAGATTCAGTGGTTCATGAGGCCGTACCTCATCGACTTTCTTATCGAAGCACATGCTGCCTTCGCCCTCCTCCCCGAGACTCTATTCCTCACGGTCAACCTCCTGGATCGCTACTGCTCAAAGCGAGTTGTGTACAAGCAGCACTACCAATTAGTTGGTTGCGCCGCACTACTCATTGCTGCCAAGTATGGCGACAAGAAGGACCGGGTACCCCAGATTCACGAGCTCAACAACATGTGCTGCGGCCTTTACGATGCCGGCATGTTCACACAGATGGAGATGCACGTGCTCAACACACTCGAATGGACCATCGGTCACCCAACCGTCGACGCCTTCTCACAATTGATGGTGACTGAGGAGGGAGATGATGAAGAGGTGGAGCATATGGCCGCATATCTGTGCGAGATTGCACTCTACCACCGCGATTTCGTCTCAACCAAGCCTTCAACGATGGCTCGATCTTCACTGGCCCTGGCACGAGCGATCCTCAGCCGCCCCGAAGTGAACGACGGAGAGTGGGACCACACAGAGAACCTAACTCTGCTAACCCTCTCACATCACCTGCATCAGCCCTCTGCCACCCTGAGCCGGAAGTACTCAACGTCAAGCCTGTACCACGTTTCTCAGCGACTGGCCGAGTTTATGGCTGAGCAGGCTGCGATTGCCCGACGAAGCGCGCAGCCCCCCTCGCCCCCAAATGAGCCTGCTGTCAAGCACGCCAATATCTACAGCACACCTCAGAAGGGACATGGTACTGCTATGGGATTCGATGGCTACCTAACCCCCCCGATTACCCCCGACGGGGCCTGCTTCGTCAATAGCAATCACCAAACCATGTCGAGGGATGCTTACCCATTACCACCACGGTGTCCAGTTACCCCGACACCACACAACCAACCAGCATACAACCAATCTTATGTCGGTTTCGTCAACCAACGCGGGGTTGGCCTTCAATAAGACCGATCCCGCTGAATTTGGCGATATTATTACGTTCAGACGAACTAGGACCACGCTGTCACCAAACATTTCGGTGAAAGGGGCATAATTCCTCCACCAACTTTTCCTCAACACTTCCACATATGTTCAGCACTCGGAACCAATCGAATGGTATCACACAGAATGATCTATCTCTCTCATCTACATGGCATTTAGCGACTGCTTTTTCCTTTTCTTTTCTTTTACGATTCAAATATCCGCAGCAAGTCCTTTGGCACCAAAAAAATGGATCACACATCATACCCCCTTTTCTTCTACCTTTGTTGGCATGTCACGTTTGTACGTACAAGCCTTGTATGATGTCCCTCCTTTTGCAGGAGGGAACATACCGAGAGCGCCCAGGCGAAGAACACACGGGGCCACCTCTCGGGAGAATTGTTCGATGGACTTAGAGCACAGAAAGACGAGTTTGGGGCAGCCCCTGAGAGAAGGGGAAGAACGAGAATGCAAAATACGCGCCTCCGCGACGGAAAGGATACCCATGGATGGGAGGAAGAGAGACTCGTGAAGCTTTAAGAGAGTTTTAGAGAGGATTACGGAGTCCGACCTCGGTCTGGTACGATGGAGCGGGCGATACTCTTCGCGATTGCAGAACTATACCTGCATAATTCTTCGGAAGTTGATTTGGGGGGTTGACGAATAATCACCGCGAGCATCGTGGGCGTTGTCCCCGGGGATGGATTTGGCAACGAGTTTGCCGGATTGGATCCTTGGAGCAGGTTTATCTCCTTTGATGGCCTTCTCTCAAACTACCGTCCTGTGTATATGTAGTAGCAGGCGCAAAAAAAGAAGTAAAATTTCTCAAATTCTCATCTCTGCTTCAATCTGTGACATGCTATCAATTTGCTTGACAGTCTCTCCTTCCGTTCAGCATCCTCTAGGACAAACAGCATCGTGAAAGAAGATCTAGATCTCGATGCCAGCTCAGTGACGTCAAATCTTACGAGGCGGAGGGGCGAGACAATTTCGGGTCGCGAAGGTCTGGAATACGCTAGCAAGGCGGTTGGCGGTTGCGTGGGAGCGCTCTCAATCTCGGCCCCTGAGCTAAAGCTGAGAGGCACGCGATTTGGCCGGGCGTCCGTCGACACGGGTACGCTACACCGCTGCGCTGGCAGCTGCAGGGGAAATTGGGGGTGATTTGACCTTCATGCGTGTATCGAATGTGAATGTAGGGTCGAGGCGATGCGAGGCGGGCATTGGTGCGCGGGAATGCAAAGTGAAGATTGCCTAATGGGGAAACTTGGTTCAAGGGATGGCGCGCATATGCGGGTGAGGTGAAGGTCAGTTGGATGACATTCATGTTTAATTACCAAAACTGGCGCGTTGATGTATCGAATTCCAGCGCGTCTCGCTGGTTGTGGTAGTCTATTCGTGGACCGCAGGAGACTCCAACTTGACTAGTTATCTCCCGATAATGTCATTATTGGTGAAAGTTCATATTATGTTCGTTGATAACGTAGGGTAAGGTCTAACGCATTATCAACCCCTTGTCTTTGACATTTTGTTTCATCCATTCTAATCGATGAACATTCCAGGGAATTACAACGTGGCATAATCTTAGACCCCCCTAGTGAAGTTCTGAGATGAAAAATCTCATTATGGTTCTGCATATTTGCATCGTGTTTAAAATGAATATAGGGATTTCCATCATCTCCTGCTTCATGCCTCATAGTGGAGTTGAACTGAGCCATGCTTGATGCGCCTCGTTTAGCCACTCCGCAACGGCGCCGATTCACGCTGCCGGGGTGTGGAGTGTGGCGTGTGGCGTGTCTCTAGTGCTGTTGAGCCTCTTAACTTGACCTGAAAACTGTTCCACAACGAGCTTCGATATGGCATCACGTAATGCACCATTGAAGAGCGACATCACCCGAGTATTGCTTGCTGAGCGCATTTCCAGCGCCGAAATCTTGTGTCCAGCAGATGAATTCTCCTTGTGCTGGGTCGACGAACTTGAAGTAAGAAATTCGATGACTGACTATCTCCCCCGGCATGCGGGGTCGGCATTGTGCGTGTGACATGCAACGCCGAATTGTTTGATGATCTAGATGAAGAGCACGGTAATGGCGTCGAAGATTTGCACAAGACAAGAGTTTCTTTAATGAGTAAGCCAAAGTTCTTAGAAAGGGGATAGAACTGGAAGGTTCAAGCAGAGTAACCGAGAGCAATGTAAAAATCAGAGTCCAAACTGATTAACTTAATATGTACGTGATTGTAACCCCGTGTCACGACCTACTCACCATTGAGCATTACCAGAATTCATAACCATCACCACCACCGTCGCCAAATGGGGCTGTCTCCTCCTCAGGTACGACAAGGACGTTGGCAACTCGCGACTTGTTTGTAACGTATCTCATAAGTTCGAGGAAGACTGTTGCCTGCGAGATCACCTCCACCCCTTCGTCCATTGCGCCGATCCTCACTGTGCTGTTGTTGTGATCGAGGTCCGTTGTGTTAACATCACCGACGACGATCAATCCTCCAATGTGTCGAGTGACAGCAACGCACAACGCAAAGGCGGTCGGGATTGGCGTTGTAACTCTTTATTGGGCGCACATTCTAACGTCGACAGGTTTCTGGTCAAGCCGGGCAATGCATTGTGTGGTTTTCGACTGAGTCGCTGATGTTCGTCATCGGTCTGGGTGGCACGGCATTCGGCTCCTTGAAGTTCGGCTGGAACACAGATTTGACACCCTCGACTCTCATCTCTGCTCAACGAAGGCCAGCATCAAGTACGAGGTAACCTGACTCCTGGTGAGGCTCTCCTTCGGCGAAAGATGCGAAAGATCGAATGGGTCGGTTATTACATACGGACGCAGGGTTGACAGGTCCGTTGGACTCAGGCTCGACAATGCTGTATAGGGACGTCGAATCTTGAGGACGAAATTGCCATCATGATCGAAATTATCGATCTTTGTTGGCATTTTCATCGCTTGCCAGCCAACGTCGTCAGCCTCCCCGGAAGCATCGCCGGCCTTCGTGTGAGAAGGGAACCAAAGGAAATTTGAGGGGCTCGTCGTCTTTGACAAGACGTCCCGAAGTCGCACCGTCCATAGATCTCTGAAGTAAGGGTCAGCTCCGACTCTATCAATTAGAAAGAGGGAACACAAGAACTTACGGAGTCGTCGCTGAGATTGGTGACGGCGTGATATACGTCGGTAGAGTCTCCGACGCGAACGATGCCCAGCTTCATTTCGTGTTTCTTGATCTCGTCAACGTCTCCAGAAAGCCAGAAGACGTCTTGCACAACAACCTGGGTGAACGCTGTCTGTGCATCGTTGGCGTGCAAAATTTGTACTGAGCTGGGTACTGGCTGAAACAGCATGGGACGGCCACTGGCCGCGACGATGTTGCAAGATGAAGACGTTGCTGCATTCGGGAATCTTGATCAGCAGTTGAAGAGTGGGTGCGCGTAACGTGAAGGTGAGAAGGAATCGGTGTGACAAAACCAAAATGTGTAGAGATTTTGAGTGAACGTTGATAAGGAATATGGCTGGTCGTTTGCCAACTGCAAGGAAGAATATCCCAAGTGACGAGACAGCGTGAAAAACACAAACGTATGGATATACGGCCAATAAGGGCTAAAGCGACTTGTGATGACGGAGGCTGAGTGGCCGGTGACAAGAGGGAGTACACGAGTGCAGATGGTCAAACAGTTGAAATCAACAGAAGCGCAAGAACGTACCAAGCAGTAGAGGCATTGAAACAGATAGAGGCGCGGGTCCAGTATCGAGAGTTATTGAGATTGATGGAGGCGCCAAGGCCTGCACCAAGAGTTGGATGATATAGTTGAGATGATGGAGGCGCGAGGGCCTACAACAAGAGGTAGTTGAGATTGATGGAGGCGGCAGGCCTACAACGAGAGGTAGTTGAGATTGGTCGTGGCACGAGGGCCTGGACCAAGAGATAGTTGAGATTGATGGAGGCGACAGGCCTCAGGAGGTAGTTGAAATTGATGGAGGCGCGAGGGCCGCATCAAGAGATGGTCGAGATCGATGGAGGCATGAGGGCCCGCATCAAGAAGAGATCGATGGAGGCGTGAGGGCCCGCATCAAGAGATGGTTGAGATTGATGAGGCGGCAGGCCTACATCAAGAGGTAGTTGAAATTGATGGAGGCGCGAGGGCCTACAACAATAGATAGTTGAGATTGATGAGGCAGCAGGCCTACATCAAGAGGTGGTTGAGATGGTCGGGGCGCGAGGGCCTGGACCAGTATTTGCGGCTTGTCAGAGAGAAGTTTCAATTCAGGAGTGGGAGCGCTGTGAGAATATAAATATTACCAGTTGGCGAGAAGTTGTGAGCTTGCCCTTAGGGCTTTGCAATTACATGCCTATGATAGGTCATTATGGTTCGTGAGTTTCCAATCAAATCTAACAATGCCTTTCAAGCAGCAGCAAATCACTGTTCCTGACCCAGGAAAAGTTGTGGTTTGTTGACATCTGGTGGCAGGTGTAGTCATAGTTTGTTCGTGATGGACCTCATGATCCGGGCATTTAGAGGCTGTCAGCTGCGCAGAGCGACTGCCCTTCAACCTGGACTTCCCTGATCGCAACCTGCAAGACATCTCTTGTAGATAAAACTGATACAAGTTAACATGCCTTGTTCACCTCAGCAATAGTAGACCTCGGTGCACCAATGACATCAGCCTTCGGTAGGATGACCGGAATCGTATAACGACAAGACGAGCGGAGGTGTCATAACACTGAATGTCATTTCATGGTCATGTAAGAAGCTATCGGCGTAGCCAACTGGGCGATGTCATTGACTAGACCACCCATCTAGGTGAGCCAGAGGGCCGATATTGAGTTGATACAGTATTGTTGGGAGGAATTACATAGAATTGAGAGCCGCTTGGCCTTGCCATCAACAAAGCCTGAGTAACAATCGAGTCAATCCAAAACGCAGCAGCCTGTAGTCTCCTTATTGCTTCTTAGCGTTCTTCTCAGCAGTCTTACTCTCGACGATCCTGTTCACCCGCTTGAACGACGGAAACCCCTCAAAGAAGCAGGTCGCCTGCCACGCCCACCACTGACCACTCAGGCTTTCCACGCCGTGCTTCTGCAACTTCTTCTCGAAGAGCCAGCACTCAAACAGATGAACCCCAATGACCGGGACGAAAATAGCCTTCACCACCCATCGGAACGATGTTGGGCCGCCAGGGAAGACGACCTCCAGCAGCTCCCACAAGGAACTCCCCTCGACTACCCACGGCAACGACGCCGCACAGAAGGTGTAAAAAAGCACAGCGCTGAAGATCGAAATACCCAGGACGCCCTCGGGCGGCGCGTACTCGGTGATGTAGATGTCGCTGATGCCTAGGCTCTCCCTCGCGACTTCGTCCATTTCGATGATACGGCTCTTGACCTCGGCCAGCTGGTGAGGGGCGGTGCAAAGGCAATGGCATGGTCCTTGCCGTGGGCGGTGATGAGCATGCCCTGAAGACTAACGTCGCGCATCACGGGCGACGAGGCGGCGTTGCGCGGGACCTGGGCGTAATGGCGAAGGTAGTGGGTGAGCTCGCGTGTGTGCTCCTTGTTCATGTGCGAGATGATGCGGTTTTTGCGGGCTACGTCGGCGTCATCCATGATGAACGGGTTGGAATGAGACTGAGATGTGTATGAATAGAACTGGGCCAAATGTACAAAGTTTTGGATGCTGAAAGAGTTGCTCAATTGAGTTGAGTCTGGAGAGGAAAAGATGAAGGAACGAGGACGAGATATGTATCCTCGTCGTTGAAAGTGGACCCCCCATTGTGCAACTTGCGGATACTCCGCGGTGAGACTCGGAACGGCACTCAACAACCTGTAACGCAAGAGCCATAACTCTGTTTCTCTTTCTTTTCTCCCTCATTTGTTTTGCTGACATTCTTGCATTCTACTTTGATCGGGCAATTAACGTCGTTACGACGAAGAGGGCACTCCGTGTGACCCTCGTGCTTGAGTGACCCTCGTGTTCGTGGCGTGGCTGGGAAGACTTCCGTCGCACACTTCGGGAGACGATAATGCATAAGGGAAATGGCGTCTAGTCTTGCAGCACTCTTACGGGATGGCTACAGTACTCTACATGCAACTCGTTTCTCTACCTACCTATCGACCTGCAAAATAATTGACTACTCACCTTACCCAGCCGGAGTTTTTCTATCCTACTGAGGAAGGAAGCAATTCCAAAAATAATTAAGGTTGCATGGCGGCACGCGGTGGTGGGTCTCACCGAAACTTGAGGAAGGTGCGCGCACCGGTGAAATGATTGAATGTCATCAACACCACACACAACCCTCCAAACAGCATGAAAACATCAAGAAAAATCGCAAAAATGAAAGGCTTGCTTGCGCAAGCGGATGGACGACCACGGCAGGATTCGAACCTGCAATCTCTAGAGATTTTGAATTCGGTGGACCGAAATCTAGCGCCTTAGCCATTAGGCCACGCGGCCGATGCACCATGTGCTTCGATGTAAAGGACCGGCAGGCTCCGGCCTATATTGGTGTGCGGCCGGGGGAGGGTGATGCGTCAGTTGTGTCGTTGGACGCTTAGCCGTGGTAGGGTCCGCCTTCGTTGCAATCGATGCTTCAGGTGAAATTGGGTTGAGAAGACTTTGAAGTGTAAGCTGCTGTTGCAATCATCCATGACTCTGGGTACGTCCCCCTCTGAGTACACCACAATGGAGGCTGGACAAAGTGAACGTGTGAGGCTGGCTAGCGCTATTAATCAACCAACACTACTGCCTTAGGTACGGAAGCACCGCAGAGTGCAGGAAAGCTCCGCAAGAATCATGACTTGTTAAATTCTTGCAAGAAGTCACCTAACCGCTTCCTCTTGAGCTTCCGATGAGGCATCGCGGAAGACACCGTCCTGACATCCTTCTTGAGGACAGGCTTCGGCTTCGTCCCCTCCTCCCCCTTGACGACAGACTCTCTAGTAAAGGTGAATTTTCTCGTACCGTACTGGCCACGGCTTATGTACGAAGGCTTCACTGATATATCACCGCGGGTATTGCTGTGGCCCAAGTACAGAGATGCCAGCGGCTTCGAGGGGAGGACATACGAACCTGTCACGGCCTGCGTCAAGGACTCGAACCCTCTTTTCTTCAGGTCTTGATCTTTGCTGAGTTGTCCGATGAACGCGTACATCCAGAAAGCCCAGGTTTCAAATGCGAAACCATGACCATGACAGCCACGAGCTTCTTCTACAGGTGCAGCAGGACTCCGAGCGCCAATGTTGTTCTTTGCATTGTCGGTCAGGCAGTCCAGAAGGAGTGGGAGTTGATGGTCTTTGACAAATTTGACAGAGCAACTCGAGTCGTTGCAAATATGCGTGAGGTCTAAATCGATGCTTTTCGACAAGTCGTGAAGTTTCGCAGAATTTGTCTCCTCCAGGGGAGCAAAATCCATCATATAACTCAGCAGAGATTCTTCTGGTGCATCTGATCCGCCTGCGAGCTGCCACCCATGTTCTTGAGCAACGTCGTGAGGCCACAGCCAGTCTCCCTTGAAGCCCACCACATCGTACAGCGCAAGCGAGGGGAATTTTGACACCCACTGCAAAGACTCCTGGGTCGTGGACTCGTCGCCCCATATTCTCAGGATTCTTAACAAAGGAAACGGATCATCCATCTCGGTCCAGCCACGGACAAGACGGTCGGTGATCTGGGGGAAGAGAGTCCGCAATTGGTCATGAGGCTGAATGATTTCCAGAACGCCAAGATTCTTCACATCTGCCAAACATAGCATGTCGTTCGTGGTAAATGAGGAGCCTCCGCTGATGACAATATGTGTAATGAACTCTGCTGATATCGATGTTAATGGTTTAGTATACCGCACCAGGTGGTCGGCCGGATGACATATGTGCTCTCTGAAATGGTAGAGCGCCAAAGTCTTCTGGTCGTCTTCCTTTAGGAGAATTTTGGAAAGAAGTTTCCATGCATGCAAACACGCACCTCTGGTGTCAGTCAGCGTTGGGGCTGGGGCTCGCGATGTCTGTCCGGGAGAAGTCAACACACCTCGATTCCAGCAATCGCCACACACGCCAAAGAATATAAGCTGGGAGAGGTTCGAGATGGTCATCGGAAATGTCGCCGATGTTGTTTGCGACGACATTGATGGCCGTTTCAACTAGCGAGCGAGGTCCTTGGGTGCCGTACGGTTTAGACAAGGGATCAGGCCTGTGGCGACTCCAGTCTGGCGGCTTGGTGAGCAGCTCGCGGGGTAGTGTTCGCTCTTCAAAAACCTGGCCGGTTGATTCGTCGAACATGACGGCGTTGCGACATGTCTGAGGCGCGTCGCGGCGTGTGAAGGTGGGTTGTGGAAGCGTGAGGTTGTTGTGGATGATTCGCTGGAGGTTGAATCACTATCGCTGCGGTGATGACAAAAGGCGTTAGGCCGTGCCTCTTGAAGACCGGTTGCTTCACTTCATCGACAGTTCGTTTTCGCCTCAACGTTACAAAAGAAGAATACAAATCAGGATTTCGATGGCTAGGTAATAAATCAAAATGTCCAATACTCTTCGAGTTAAGTTGACGTTGGATAGTAGTGTGTGTTCTCCGGGTAAAATGCACTCTGCTGATCCGAATTTTCGTGCTTTGACGTACGTTCGGCAAATAATGTAGCTGATGTATTTATTTGAAGTATTTATTTTGGTGTTCAACGCTTCTTCTCGGTCGCATCTTTGTACAGCATGACTACTATCTTGTAGTGAAAAAACATGTATCTACAACATGGGCTTCAAGTCTTCCGCCACTTTAAAGGTCGCCTCGGTCTTGCTCTTAATCTCTTCCACTGTAACCCCATCCGCAATCTCAATCAAAGTCAGGCCGTGTGCAAAATCCACATCAAAGACACCCTAAAACCACTATTAGTACATTTCATTCGAAGGAAGATAAACTCGAAAGACGACTTACCAGCTCCGTGATGATCCTCGATACGCAGGCTCGGCCTGTCAAAGGGAACGCGCACTGCTTCAGGATCTTCGCGTTGCCCTTCTTGTCCGTGTGCTCCATCGTCACAACAACTTTGGTCGCGCTCGGGTTACTCACCAGGTCCATGGCGCCGCCGAAGCCCTTGACTTTGCCTGGCAGCATCCAGTTGGCGAGGTCACCCGTTGCGCTGACCTGCATGGCGCCCAGGATAGTCAGGTTAATACGGCCGCTACGGATCATGCCGAAGCTCTCCTCGCTGCCGAAGACAGCCGCGCCAGGCTTGAGCGTCACCGTCTCCTTGCCAGCGTTGATCAAGTCGGCGTCCTCGTCGCCCTTCTTGGGGTACGGACCGAGACCCAGAATGCCGTTTTCAGACTGCAATTGAACCTCGACCTCGGGGCCCACGAAACCGGGGGCGAGCATGGGCATTCCGATGCCTAGATTCGCGTACATGCCGTTCTTGAACTCCTTGGCCGCTCGTCGGACGATGCGTTCGCGTTTGGCTGCCGTCTCACCGGTGCCGAGCGCCGCCTTAACGTCGGGCTCGTTCTCGTCCTTGGCCCAGGTGGTCTTTTCGATCTGCTTCGCCGTAGTGCTCTGGATGACGCGTGTGACGTAGATTCCGGGAAGATGGACTGCCTCAGGAGAAATCACACCGGGCTCGACGATGTGCTCAGCCTCAACAATGGTCACCTTGGCGTTACGGCCCATGGCGCCGTTGAAGTTGTGGGCGGCGAGGCGGAACTGGCAGTTACCCAACTTGTCGGCTTTCCAGGCCTTTACGAAAGCGTAGTCTCCGGCGATGCTGTGTTCGAGGAGGTATGACTTTCCGTTGAACACCTTGACATCCTTCGGGTATGAGTACTGGGCCGGGCTTCCATCGGGGTTGTTCCTCAGTGGGAGATCGCCAGTTTGCACCACAGTCCCGTAGGCGGCAGGTGTGTAGAACGCGGGAATCCCTTTGCCGCCAGCTGCGCATCGTTCGGCCAGCGTGCCTTGGGGCGTCAGCTCGAGTTCGACTTCACCGGTCAAATACATCTTTTCAAAGGTCTTGTTCTCTCCGATGTAGCTGGCAATCATCCTGCTGATCTGCTTGGTCTTCAACAGTTTGCCAAGACCAGAGGTGTCGGTTCCAGCGTTGTTGGAGACAGCGGTGATTCCGGTCAGGTCAGGCTTTTTCAAGACCTCATCGATCAGGGTATCTGGAACGCCGCAGAGGCCGAAGCCGCCGCATAGTAATGTTGAGTTGGGCTTCATGTCCTTGAGGGCTTCTGTTGCGGAGGGATACACCTTGTTGATTTCAAGGCGACGCACGCTGGCCGAAAAGGATCTAGAGAAGACGGCATGGGGCTACCCTATTGTCAGTCTTGACGGTCTAATTATTAGTAGAAAGTGCCCTCACATTGGAGCCATAGCGAACAAAGGCGCCGAGGGCCCGTATCCGAAGAGCTGTGGAAGGCATTAGGTGGTTTTAGAAGAGCAGCGAAGGTGGTTAAGTGAGTGAGTGAGTGAATGACAGAGTCAACAGTTGATGGTCACACTGCAGTCGTCGCCAGCGAAGCTACGGTGTACTTCAAGGCTGAAATGATGGAGCACCGGAAACGTAAGGGATATCGCAGATGAGGCGGTTTAAATTTGATTCAGTAGATCGTCTCAATTGAACATGTCACCGAAGGCATCGTAAGATTGGCTGCGTACAAGCTTTTATTAAGACCTTGGATTCCCGGTACTGGCCGTTCCTCGGCGACGGCGGCGTCTCCTCTTGTTCCGCCCTCAGCTACGGACCGAGGCGGATGCGGTCTTCGGCAGTGGGACACGGGACTCGCAGGGTACTGTGTACCTTGATTGAAGCATCTGGCTGTTAGTGCTACATCGGATATCTCAGGAGAAATCATTGCATCTCACTAACAATATTCGGCTTTCGGCTACGTACTGATTCTTTGGTGAGCACCCACCCGGCGAGTAGCGGATCTCCCCCACCGGAAGCTCGAGAATAGGAGCTATTCCCGTTCTGGCTTTGCCGAGTGTGAGCTGGATAAGATTTCTTCCAGGCGGCTATCCGTCTCAGTGCGGCTGCCAACACCGCCCGGAGGTATACGCCGACCTTGCTGCAATTCAATTATAATTCCAGGCAAGCCTCGGAGCTCTTGCGCTATAAATAAAATAAATGGCTTGGATGTCCTCGGTAGTCTGCTCCGGGGTTGCTCGACGTGCGCTTCGACGATAATATCAACGAGTCAACTTTCGCAGATGGCTGTTGAGTACGAACAACAAACCATCGAAGTTGAAGGGAAATCAACAGCATCAAGCGGAAGCTCGAGAGCGAGAGTTTGGTCAAACAAGAGGTCAGACAAGCCGGGCTACAGATTTGGAGCCAGGTCGAATTTAAGTTGAAGCTCTCTGATGTCTTGAATTTCAAGGCGTTTTGCTGTCTCGAACACTTGCCGAAGGTATTGAGTCGTCTCGACGACGTGCGTTGCCGAACAGATCGTCTGACTGCAACACGAATCGCAAGGCCATTTGCAGTGACTTGAAGAGAACCCCAGACGAGCAAACGCGTAATTTGTCATTCAAGGCCAATGTTTGCAATTTCTGGTGTGCTGGTAATTCTAATTGGAGGCGTTGGACTGTTTTTAGAAATCGACTCTTCAAACGATGAAATGAAGCCGTTACTTTGTAGTATGCATACCATGCTTGCTACTCGCTATGGTTCCCTGTCGTCAGCAAAAACGATCAGAACCAGTTACCGTCAGAGCCCGGTGAGTCATTGCTGGCATCGTTTTGTTGCAATGTTAGCATGCGAGAGCGCAGAGTAGCCCAAATTAAAAGGGTAGCACGGCAACATTAAATTGTTATCGACAAATGTCAGTCGGAGTTACGAAGCTGATCCTGGTTTGACGAGCATCTCACGTGTCAGAGGTCCGAGTCTAGCTCGGCCTTACATCTGAAGCTGCGATTGCTGACAAAGTCATGGTCAAGGAACATTTTCCATGAGTCAACTATTTTTTCAATCGCAGAGGAAGAAGAGAATAAACGCGAACTATGAATCCCCTGCCTCTGGTAAGGCGTTGAAGTGAAGGTTTTCATGATACGGGTTTCCTGTTTCATGCAGTGAACCTGCTGAGTCATCGCTGTCACTCGCCTTGGCTTTCATTTCCCGCTCGGCGGTAACTTCGGCAGGCGCGTGGAGCAAATCTCTTGCCCCGAGTCTATCAGATCAGATTGATAAACAACACTCTTTTCACTTGCTGGCCCGCCCCGGATAGCCCGAAAGGCTTCCCTTCAACCTTCGTATCTCCGAACCACCAGCCGTCAGCCGCCAGCCGCCAGGTAGCAGCCGCCCGGTAGCAGCATCATGGCCATGACAGATCGCAGCCGAAGTGAGACGCCGGAGTCCGACGGAGACAACGACGGCTCCGGGTCGCGCAACGGCTCCGGACCGCCCGCCCGGAAGAGGCAGCGTGTGCGCCTCAGTTGCTTGGAATGCCGTCGCCGCAAGCTCTCGTGCGACCGCGGCTTCCCCTGCGAGCGCTGCATCAAGAGCGGCACCCCGGACCGCTGCAGCTACGAGTCCCGCAATGGAGACGTCGTCAATGCCTCCTCGGGCGTGCCCCCGCCCTTCGCCCAGCTCGACTCACGTCGCTTCGGCGGCGGCGGCGACGCGGTCCCCTCGTCCTTGAACGGGCTCAACGGGCTCGCCGGTCTCTCACCCCGGGACCCGGACTTTGTGCGCCAGGACCATGACCGCATCCGCCGACTCGAGCTTGAGATTGCTCAGCTCAAGAGCCAGTTGACACGGCCCGGCGCTGCCTCCTTTGATGGAAGCACCGTCGCCGCTACCACCACCTCCCCGGCCACTCAGAAGGACGATACTCATGCCCAGGGAGACCAGGATCCCTCAATCCGGGAGGTTCACGACAGTATCGAGGCCACCAACATGAATGGCGAGAAGGGTGAGCTGCGCTTCTTCCGCGGCAAGGGCTTCCGCACACGATACTTTGGGCCTCACAACGCGAGCATGGCCTTTGTCGAGTTGACCGGTCTCTGCCCCTTCATGAAGGAGACCGCCGACGAGTGGTTACGCCCAGTCATTATTCATGACCGCAAGGATCGCAAGCGGCGGCGTGAGGACCGGGAGAAGATCTTTGACCAGCCTGACCCTGAGCTGGAATCGCTGCTGCCAACACGGGAAGAGTGTGACGCTCTCATCACTGTCTACCTCGACCAGTTCGAGCAGGTCCATCGTATTGTCCACATTCCTACCTTTCGTAAGGAGTACGACCAGTATTGGGATCCAAACTCAGAACCCGATAGGCGCTACTCAGCCTTTACCGCTCTGATTCTTGCTATGATGGCGGTATCAAGCTGTGTTCACACTCACGACCACCTCAAGTTCATCGGCATGATGTCCAACGCTCGCCATTGGGCCGAGAGATGGATCAAGGCCTGTGATGAATGGTACGCGAGACAGAGCCAGAAGCACCGGCGGCTCGTTCACTATCAGGTCGCTTGCCTTTTATATTTGGGCAAGCGTGTCAACACAATCAAGAAGAAGCGCTTCTGGACAGGGTCTGGTGCTCTCATCCAGGACGGCATCGCCGTGGGCTTACACCGCGAACCGAGTCATATGGCAGCCAAGATCACAGTCTTCCATCAAGAAATGCGCCGGCGAATCTGGGCGACTGTACAGGAGTTCGACATGCAAGCATCCTTTGATCACGGCCTACCAACGCTAGTTAGCCAACTTCACTACGACACTAACGCACCTCGTAACCTTGACGACGAGGATTTCGACGAGAACACCACCGTTTTGCCTTCTACGAAACCCACAAAGGAGTACACCTTCTCATCCTTTCAACACCTGGCAAGACATAGCTTGCTATTGCGCTTGGAGTTGAGCAGGCTTTTGACGGGCCCCCTGTCGGACATTGACTACGACCAAGTCATCCGCTACACTAATGATTTGACACAAGAGATCGATGCCTTACCTTCATGGGATATGAATCCCGATAATACCAAGGGGAAAAAGAACCCCATGATTGCCTATACCCTACTGCATGTACAACTACGACAGTACATCATCCCGTTGCACCAGCCCTATCTGAAGCTCCGCAAACAAAACTCCAAGTACCAGTACTCGGAAATAATCTACTACAATGCTGCTCGAGACATCGTCCTCCTGCACGACAAGCTCTACGATCAAGGAGTGCGCGCGTTGAACTTCTTACGAGAGGATGCCCTCACCACCGCCATCAACCTCTGCAGCGTCACGATGCTGCAACCTAGGGGCTCTACCAACATGATCATGATCAACTCACACCATACCCTCAAGCTGATCGAGAAGTGTCTCGCCATGAAAGAGGACCGCCTACTTCGATGTGGAAACAACGAGCCATGGGGCTACTCCATCATGTGCGCCGCCCTAGGGCTTCTTGAAGCACACCTCGGGACCAAGGTGCCCGAAGTTGCCAAGTCGACATCGGCTGAGCGCTTCGTCGCCCTCCATTACAAGCTCCTCGCAAACCAGGAGCCGGCTGTGCAAGATGGTTGCCAAATCAGCCAGACGGCCATCGGCTCCGTGACAGGACCTAGCCATCAAAGCTTGAACCCGAACCAAGACATCCCGGACCGACCAAAGGTTGTTAATCTCCAGTTCCAAGAGTATGGGATATACTAACGTGAATCTCCAGTCCGTGACCCCGTTTACTTTCACACCCACCATGTCCTCGGCCCCAATGGATTCGTCACAGCAACCGTGGCTGATGCCAGGGGAGATGGCGCAGCCGTACAACCTTGATCCAAGCCTGGAGCTCCTGGGGCTAAACCTCAATGAAATATGGGGCGAGTCCTGGGAATTTGGAGTTTGAAAAGTTGAATGGCGTCGTATGGGAAGTGTTAATATCATCGAATGTCCCGTGTAACGGTACGGTATCAAAGGGATCTGTTTTTAGGGGGTTATTTTCGCAGGCGTTTGGAAGCAAGGAATACCTGGTCTATCTATATCACGACTCAATCGCAAGAAACTAACGTGTGTCAACGACACACCCACTCCATTTTGAACTCTTATTTCGTCTTGTTTAACTACCTAGTATACAGGGAACACTGAGACAATTGCTCGAATGGAACCTTGAGTGATCTTGCCAAACTTCTGAGGCGGTTCTCATCCACGTCATTGGGCCTTGGTAACATTGGTCAAGGTTGCATACTTTGGCTCAGGCTCTCTTTAACCCACTTCTTGTCAGAGAAGACAAAGTCAGCTGTTTGAACATGACCGAGACTCATTCTTGGAACCGGACATGGCCAATGGGAAAAGCCTCGCCACACGTATCGCAAAGCTGAAACAATACAGGCAAGAACCACAGTTGTAAGATAGCACGAACCCGGCAGCTTTAACTACCAAGCGGGTGGAAGAAAACACAGGAATGGCTGCCACTAGACATCGTCTTATTTAGTGATAAACCCCTATACCCTAAGATTATTATTTATCAAAGATAATATATTAGTTTAGAGATTATTTTAGGAATTATGTAAGGACCTTAGTCTAATATATCCTTAGGTAAAAGAGTTCTAATATACTTAGTGTGTATAGTGTTTTCTTCCACCAGCATGACTACGTACCTACGCATGATACGCCGTCGATAGGATATCGTAGAAACATTGTTCCAGCCTCGAATCAAAGTGGTACTCTTCACCGAAAACTCGCCCTGCAATCCACATCTGAGCCTTCCAACAAGCAAGCCGCAGCCACGACCAACACAATGTACGACTAATGTGCCCCGGGCCGTTGCGCAATTGCGATCCCGAGCTCTCCCAGGATGGCTCACAGCATCAGCCGCAGCACGCTTATCGCTGCAGGACACATGAAGCGGGCGCCAATGGATTCCATCATGTGTTGAACCGACCCCATGGGGACGGCCTGGATCGCCCACGTATGTTGCACATTCAGATAGACTCGCTCATCATTGGGTCTCCTTCAAGCTGACGGTCCGCAGGACTTGTTTTGCGCAGTTGCGCATTCCCGTCGTCGTCTCGACGCGTGAGTGTGCTGGCTCTGCTTAAATACCTCCCCCAGGACGTTCGTTACAACTTACCAGCCCATATGAGAGCAGCTCATTAAGCCTTCTTAGTACTGTCACCAATTGCTTTAGAAAATCAGTCCTACACTGTCTGCTGCTATACCAAGAAAACGCACTCGAACATGGGCCAGCAGCAACCGGGCTAGCTCTTGAGAAGGATGCCCTCAGTGAGAGACAAAGCCTGCCAATACTCCGCCCAACGCAACCCGTTCGCCTTCAAAACTTCCAGACTCTCCCGCAACGCAAACACTCTTACCAAGTGGATCTGCTCTCCCCTACGTCGCGACCATCTTCTCAAGATCCCCTCTGGGCTCAACCCGCCCGGAATGCCTAAGGTCCTGGAAGAGCAGGTCTTCAGCACAAACTCGAATCCCTCCCCTGGATCACACAAGCATCATCCAACGAACCCTGCAAGCACAGTAAGGCAACGTCTGCGCAATGTGGATGGTCTCGGGTCGACTAATTTGCCCTCATAGAAGCCCTCCACTGGCAGTTCACCTCAATCCCAGTCTAGCAGGGACGCGGAGGATAGTGGCAAGGACCGACAAGGTTCTCCGGTCTCAAGGTAAGTGACAGTAGGACTCATTGAGTAGTCAAAATCCTCAGCTGTGGCAGTTTGAATCAATGGCTATAGCACTCCTTTTTCAAGCTCGTCGCACTGACCACAACATAGTAAAAGTAACCCATCCTCCGCCAAAGGACATCAATCCCAACTATCAAGTCAGTGCGCTAGAATCCTCAGCGTCCCTCTGCCCTCGAGCCGGGCTGGGCAACCCGCCGACATAACCCCCGTCGACTCCGAGCACTCGACTACGACGGCGGCCTACCTGGACTACCAGATCAACCAACAGCTCCGTCGTCGGAAGAAGCAGATCGTCAGTACGTTAATGGCTGCAATCTTAGAATGCCTCGATAAGAAGCTAGAAGCACTTGAAGAAGCCTGCGACGCCCAAGGTTCGTCTGAATCTTCCACGTCGCGGGCATCTTCAAGTGCCTCTAGTTCGGGGAACATCAAGTCTAAGTCGGCAGGGCAGAAGAGACAGCTCAATCGAGATGAACAGGAGGATAACGAAGACGAGGATGAAGATGGCGCTAGAAATAACAGGGACAGCAAGCGAGCTAAGACGCTCAACGACGATGGGCGACTCAAGTATGCTTGCCCATATTACAAGTACGACCCGGAGCGTTTCCAAAAACAACGGACATGCTGCGGGCCAGGATGGAGCGAGCCGCATCGGGTGAAGTAAGTATACCTTACGAGAACTCCAAATAAAACTCTAATGTCGTAAAGGGAGCATCTCAAACGCAGCCACAGTCTTCCAAAACACCAGTGTAACCGCTGCTGTCGCCGTTTCAAGGAAGAGGCCCAGCTGAAAGCGCATCAACGAGAGACCAAGCCATGTCTGGTCAAAGATCCTGCCACAGTTGATCGAGATCTCGCCGACGGGTTCGACCACGAACAAGATCTCAAGCTACAGAAACGGGTCAAGAAGACTTCGGCGGAGAAGTGGAAGGAATGGTACTGTATCTGCTTCAACCTCGAGCTGGATTCTCCAGATATCCCCTCTCCCTGTAGGATTCCCACAATGTATCAAAACCCCTAGTTCTCAAGCTGACAGTCCTTCAACAGACCATGACATCCTCGGCGTCGGACGCTCCAGCATCAAGGAGGGCAACTTCCAGAACTACGCCGACTGCTACCGCGGGAAACTCATCCCGCTGATCCACCACGAGGTCGAGCAGGAGGTTGAAAAGGCCATGTTCGACGTCGAAGATCATATCAAGTCCAATGTCAAGGATAGGATACGCGACCTACCCGCCATCCTCCACCGCCTCATCCAGTCCATCCCGCCACCGGGCGGCAGTCTTGAGGCGGACTTTCCGGACATGACTGCGCCAGAGGGGTTCAACCCAGACAACATTTTCGAGGATTTCAAGTTTGACGAGGCTGATGCGTTTGACTTTGATAGCCTCAGGTATCCGCCGTACATCCTGGAGACGGCGGAAACGGTAGAGTCGGCGGGATCGTCCGGGTCCTCGAATCTGTCCAACTCGATGTTTCCGGCGGCGAGCTCGGCTACGTCGGTGGACGACGATGCTACACACTTTTACGATCCGAAATTTGATACCATGTTGAGGCAAGGTGTTTGACGTTCTCTATGCGTATCCGTCTGGATGTGCCTTCTTCTGATTCTACGTCAGTGGGGGCACGCGGCAAAGACAAATATCCATGTCAGACACAACACTCCTTTTTTGACAGCAGCCAACACCACAGGAAGATGTTTTGGCATATTTGCTGACTTGTTCAACAATACTGTTTCTCTTTGTTGTTTTCTCTTTGTTGTAAGATGTCTGATTGTTCATGTGTTTTTACATGCTGAATCTCTGCTATAATATTTTGAGCTCCACCTCGGTCGTTTGTCTAAGAGCCTTCGGATTTCTTTTGTTAGGCAGAACTGTTGGACTACTTTTGGTATTTGTATGTAAACAATGGGGTGTACAAACGGATCTATACAAGGCAGGAAACTTGGAACATGACATGAGAATTCGCAGAAACAGGCGTTGAGATAACTAAATCCTATTTTCTGCAAGTCTCCCATTCTGTTTATAGACTATCCAGGTCAGAAGGGCCATGTAATGCCGCCATGAGCGCCTTTGAATGCATCTGTGAATGCATCTGTGAACGCAATGTCGCCAACATAACAAGATCAACAACACCGCTGAAGCTGCAAAGCGACTAGACGGGCAATCAAGTCATATTTCTGTCATCTCGGTGTAGTCACACAAACATATGACGCAGCTGCGGTCGGCCTCCCGCAGTTCGGCTCTGGCCAATTAACTCCAACCCACCCACCATCAGTGAATGAAGCGGCAATGCAAGACTCTTCCAGCCCCTCCTCAATTCGATTTCACGTCTTTCATCTTCGATCCATCTCTCTACCCTTGATACCTCTTCTTTGGCACACACCCTAAACATCCCAGAAGAGTTGTCAAGATGATGGTCGTGTACTTGCTGGTATGGCTCCCGTTCCAAAATTCCAAAACACCAGCTCACAACCATCACAGCTCAGCTCCGCGCTCTTCGCCATTGCTGTGTAAACGATCCCTTCTCCCCCTCTCCCTTCTTCATCTCCTCCCTTGCTAACTTCTCCCATCCAGCGTCGTTCACTTCCACAGCGCGAGCCTCTCCCTCCCCATCTCCCCTGCGCTCTCTATCCTCGCTACATTGCTGCCCATAATCGGCTTCCTCAACGCCTACATCCACCCAACGCTCCTCCGCCGCTCACGCACTTCGCCCAGCCGAATCCACCAGCTTGCCCCGCTGGTTCTGCAGACGCTGCAGGCCCTTATCACCACCATTCTCGCCACTCTGCTATTCGAGGGCGTTGTGCCGTCGCAAGGCCTCGACTGCACACTCGATAATGAGTGGATGGGCATGTTCCGCGCGCACGACGCGAATGGCATCAGAAGGATCCAGGACACGCTTGATTGCTGTGGGCTCAATTCGGTCAAGGATCGAGCATACCCCTTTCCCAAAGGAGCGCCAAGCACCTGTGCCGAGACGTATGGCCGCACTACTGCTTGTAAAGGGCCTTGGAGGGGGGCGATGCAGACGACAATGGGCGTAGACTTTGCCGTAATGCTCGCGGTTGGGCTGATGCAGGTATGGAGCGATTCCACGAAGAGAGTAATGACTATGGCTAACTAGGTGAACTTCAGATCGTTGGTCTCTTCATGATGAGGGAGGGCACCAACTGGTGGACCGCCTGGGGATTTCGCGGTTCGAGACGGACGACGAGCAACCTCGAGAGTCGACGACCTCTACTGACGGCTCCCTCTGATAGCGACGAGGAGACGACCGAACGACAAGAGTCAGGGGCTCGGGATTATGGAGGCATCAATGGCAACGAGTCTGGCCCGAGGGTTGAGCCATCGACGATGAATGATAGGAACGCTTGGAACGACAACTAAACCGATGGAGCTCGGAGGCTTGGAGTGCCCGAGAGCACAGGGGAGCTGAACAGACACGTGCGTAAGCTATATGTAGAAGAATGTTACTATTTCGCCCCGGCATTCTCGCTACTCGCATCTGAAACTAAAAGCCTAAGCCTAAGTAATACCTAAGCCTAAGTAATACTACTATAAGATAAGTTTTATACTTTAGATCAAGATTTGGCATAGAAAGTAAAGGGTGTTGTGAGGGGGCATGTCTTGAATGTGTGAAGGCTTTCGGGTGGCCGTGCCTCACTGTCTCTCAGTACTGATCTGGATAGCTTGCTCTAACTTGCGCAGGCTATCCCGATGTAGACAGCTGGTTCGAATCAAGAATAGTCAAACTCCTTATTTCTTGGAGGTTGACCATACACCCATGTCGCTCAGTATTGCGCAGCTCTGCAAGCCAGATGTTCATCCCTAGCAAAACAAACCTACATCCCAGAGGCATCAGCCACAAGCTACGAGACGACGCGAATGTGACTATTACTTTGCAGCTTCGCCGTATTATTGACTACGTGAAGTGGTGTTCATGGGCGGCCTAGGCGACGTTGCACTGCCATGCCGACGCCGTTTACATGGAGGAAAACGGGTAAAATGGTTCATACGTAAGATCAAACTTACTACCTGCCTCTTGACAAATGATGTATTAATGTAAGTTCCCGAACGCAACAACCAGCGCTGTCGTTTTGCCTACACGTTTACATTACAATGATGATTGGGGAGTGACAACAGTAAAACGCTCATTGCAAACTGCTTGTAGGGACAACGAAAGGGGGCAAAGCAACGTAGTCAAACCAAAAGGTCGTTTTCAAAAGTATTTAATCTGCTAAAATCTCCAAGATACTCTGCTTCTTCATTCATTCTCATTCATGGAGGAGGCTGTAATAGTGGTCGAGCAGACCGCTGCAGGGAACAATCTATATTATCACAACCCCCCTCGAAACTTATTCACACTTGGTTTAATTCATAGAGCACACTACACTTATAAGACACTACCGCTATCTCATCTACATCTCTGAGACTCAGGATTACAAAGGTGTCTTTCCACGAGCGCGTTCCGAAGTGCAAAAGGCACGGCTTTTTCTTCTGTTATGGAACAAGTTCGCTTTGCCCGCCGTCTACACCCAGTTTCTTCAGGGACCTCGCCGTTGCGCTATTATTCACATGCATCGGAACGGCAATCACAGCACCCAAGATCTGTTTGCCGCCTGGTTTCGCTGTTTGATATGTTGTCTCCTACAGCTGGCGAACGGCCAGCCCTAACCCTTGATTCACCACTAGGTGCGTGAAAGCGAGAAACTTCCATACGTTCACTCAAACCCCTGTTGTCATTTTCAACCTCCATAAATTAATTGCCTGAGGTTATGATTATCTCGTATATCTCCACCTCAATATCAGCCTTGGACTATATACCGTCCCCTGTTCAGAGTGCACGGGGGGCAACCCATATACTGCCATCCCATTCCATCAACAGATTTACCAACTATCAACTATAGCCACCATGTGTATCAACGTGGTGCGATGGTTCCTCTGCCCGAAGTACGGTGACCCTCGGGCAGGGACGATAACCAAGCCACGATCGGAGGGACGAACATGCATAAGCCCTAATACAACATCGTCTTTAGTCTTTATATCATATTATGTAGGTAAGTTTAGGTCATTTTTGTCGGTTGTTTTTAGGATTTCCTCTAACCCACCTTTCAGCTTCCCATATTAAACTCGCACGGAAACTGCTTCTCCTTGACTCATTTTGTCCTTCACCCGGAGCACACGGCTTTCATTTGCAGCCCGGACATACCGTTCCGCGGACAGATTGAAGCAGTCGCTGACTATATCAACAAGTCGACCACGTCGATGGATTTCGAGCACTGCACGACATTCTTCGTCAAACTGAGTTCCATGGCCTGGTCAAGCAAGGTGACTGCAAGAAGACACACATTCGGATTGAACAGATGTCGGAAACAAGTAGCTGCTGCCTCTGGCAGTCGACAGGTTACGCCTTGGAAGTCAGCATGGCCCGTTCTACTTCGACTTGAAGCTTACATCTTTCCAGATTCGAGCTCAATGTGGATCGTTATAGAACGCAACCGACAGGCAAGCTCGTGCCAGACCAGTACAAACCTCAGTACAAGTTTCATCGTGCCAGTGATGCTCAAACGACTGCGACCCAAGCTGTTGTTCGAGACGGATTCTGGCTTGCCGAAGACACCAAGAGGATTGCAGAGCACGAGCTCAAATTTCGGTTCATTCGCGTCGAATAACGTAAACCTCGATATACGACCGCCCACGAGTACTGCTCAGCTTTTACCAGCATTCCGCCTTACTCGGCGAGAGGCTCCCCGGACAGAATCCCCGGACAGGAATAAACCCTGATATATAAAATGAAACAAAGGCTTTAGTCTTTATATTAGGTAAGGTTTTATATCATAATATCTCTGCATGTTTTGGGCTTGCTCTGACTAGCCCTCTAGTTTCCCGCGGTATTGATTACGCGGACTTCTCCATCATTACTCCCTATACGGCCAACATCACCAAGATGCAAGCCCTCCTTGCAAGCGACCCCGATACTGCTCTCCATAGTATCCCAGTCAAGACGGTCGACTCGTTCCAAGGTCGCGAAGGTCAGGTCATCGTCCTTGTACTCTGCGTTACCAGAGACACAGGTCCAGCCTTCGTCGCCAACCCCAACCGGTATGCCAAGAAGAATGCACGAGTTGGTGACATTGAGGTTGGTCACGAGGACAATGGTGGTGATGGAAATACCTGGGGCAATCCCGGTGACCTAAACGCTGGTGGTTGGTAATCTCTATGGTAATCAGGTTTCGACAAGGGCGCCATCATGTATAAGTTGAATTTGGGTTGGATTTAGGGTTGAGCATCTGCACTCCGTACTCAACCATCGGTCGTTGAGCTCGAACTCGGAATACTCTATCACTCTTTGTTCTACTAGCTCTAGCTAAAGGTAGCGAAACTATTTGTCTTGTACACCTTCTTGACAGCATTCTCGTGCCAGACATCCATATCATCACAAGTTCACTTTGGCGTGCTAGACGTCAATACGGATCTTTGCTGGCCTACACGCACTTGTGTGCATTCTTTCACGCTGCTCGACTAGGATGCAGTTCAGCGCTGCATATATACCTACTCAAGTCTCCATGTGGTCTCTCGCTGATGGACACACCTTTGCAGGCCGAGAGGTCGCCACGGACGCACCAAACTATTTCAACAAGGCCAAGAAGCCGTGCATTCGGCGCCATGACTATCAAGAGCGATGGAACTCTGCGGCGGTGGGAGCGTTAATCGTCGTGGCCCGTATCCGACTCCTCGTCCAAGCCCTACATCAACATCAAACGACAAGGCTCCTACAAGCTTGGTACTCGATGTGTATATCCCACGATGGCAATAAACAGGAACCAGTGAAGCGGGTGGAAGAAACACGGGGATGGCTGCCACCAATACCACCAATACCTTCCCGTTGATAAACCCCTAAATCCTAAGACAATTATATATAAAGATAATATATTAACTTAGAGATTAGTTTAGGCTTTATTTAGGGATTATAATCTAATATGTTCTTAGCCATAAGAGTTCTAATATGCTCAGCTTGTACTGTATTTTCTTCCACCCGCATGCAGGTCTTCAGACCCCAGTCCTTCCGACCCAATTCGAACAAGGCCAGCGATGAAAACCCATCCCAGTGAAAACGATTGCTAGACGTGGGCGGGAAGGCTTCAAAGTTGCTCGAGTTGACTCTTCTTCAGCTCTCAGTCACTTCTTCCACCTTGGCCTGCAGCTGATGGATGGTGGTGTAGGCGCGGCTCAGGAGACCATCAACAGGGTGAACGAACTTACTCGTGGGGTTGTCGTAAGGTATATCATCAAATATGCAGCTTGTACACGTTATAACAGGTGCTTGAGTAACTAAAATGGGTGGTGTATGTAATGGAAGTTTCACGTAGTTAAGAACTCCAAGACACACCCGCGTTGATATACTATACATGTATACCAAGTCTACTTCATCTCCCTACCTCCTTACCCAGTTTCTCCAACGCAATCTCATACTCCTGAACTCTCTCCTCGCTCATCTCTTCGATCCTCGTCCGCTCAAACTTCTGTGCTCTCCTAACACCCGCGCCCTTTGCAATCTTACCCCAGAACCAACCACTCTCATCATCGCCGACCAGCGTCCACGCGCAGCCAGATCTCCCGGCTCTCGCCGTACGACCTACACGGTGGATGTAGCCAGCAACGCTGGGCGGGAGGTCGTAGTTGATGACGTGGTCGAGGTTGGGCAGATCGATACCTCGCGCCACGAGGTCAGAGGCGATGAGCAGACGCACCGTGGAGGTCGGCGTCGCGAAGGCCCGGAGCGTCTTGCGGCGGATGTGCGTTGGCGTGGTGGATGTGAGGGTGCCGATGTGGGGGGCTAGTGAAGGGTCCAGCAAGGCGATGAGCCGTGAAAGTCGGAGCGCGGACTCGTTGGACTTGGTGAAGATGAGCGAGACGGGGATGTTGAGCTTCCTTGACCGGGGCACAGATGGCGCGCCCGACGCAGAGTCCGAATCCGAATCTGAATCCGACGTCGAGTCGGAGCTCGTGTCTGAGTCGGCTTCAGCATCTGAAGTGGCATCGGAGCTTGAGTCGGAGTCGGAGCTGGTCTCCGATGCTTCGTCGGACTTGGCTGGAGCAGCCTCCTCTTTGCTCGGCTTAGCGGCTAGCATATGTTGGCCCTGCAGTAGCTCGAGCAGATACAGAGGCTTGAGGTTGGTATCGTGAACCCGCACGGCATATTCTCTGAGGAGTGCAGGGAGGGAGTGCTCAGCAATCTGAGCATTTGAGTCACTCTCTAAAACAATGAGGCGTGGGCTCCGCAATGACAGCTGGCTAAGCAAGCTTAGATCTCTCGTCAGTGTAGCACTGAGAATCACCTTGCGTACCCCGGTGAGGTCCATATCGGGAAAGTCGCGGGCGCTGAACTTGTTGAGACGGAACTTAGCCATGACTAGTTCCAGCCAGCCTTGGAAACTTTGGGCGAGGATTTTGTCGGCTTCATCGACGACCAGCCATCGGACGTAGTCAAGGCTGAAGCCAGGTGTTTGTTCCATGTGCTCGACGAGCCGACCAGGAGTGCAGATCAAGACGTCGACTTTTGAGGAAAAGTCAACGATGTGGCCGTCCATACTACTCAACCTCGGATCCGTTTCATCTGAATCAGGGTCGACCAGACCATCTCCTTGCTGCCTGCGTACTTGAATCTGCTCTTGCACCTGCTTGTACGTTTCGGGATCATATCGCGTCTCCCTGTCTATCAGAGTCTCCTGCTCGTTCTTGAGCGACTGACTTCCGATGGTGATGCCTATTCGGACTCTCTTGCGATCTCCGCCTTCGTATGCCTTGGCACATAGCTCGAACACCTCCTGTGCTTGGGTGACAAGTTCACGAGTGGGGAGCACAACCAGAGCCCGAAGTCTCGTCACTAAACCTTGGCTGATATCCCTGACGATTGGCAAGGCGTAGGCTAGAGTCTTTCCTGAACCAGTAGCAGCCGAAATCAGCACATCTCCTGGCCGCTGCTTGCTGGTAGGGAGTAGGAGCGGGAGAGCCGCGGTCTGGACGGCAAAGGCGTCTTTATAACCCTTCTCTTCTAGCACTCGGGCGGCTTTAGGCAGGAGTCCTAGGTCGGTGAACGGTGTACGGGTGTCTTGCGAGACGCGAATTGGCTCTGCCAGCCACGGCGGGAGAGTCTCGTAGGATAGTCCTGCAGTGTTGAGGTTCACGAGCTCGGGTTGTGGTAGTGGCTCAAGGCCGTGAAGTTCACCTAGCTCTACAGCATCGGGATCCACGGCTTCCGGTACGGCCTCGCTAGCCAATTTCAAAGACTTGGACTTTCGATCGAGAACTGCCTTGTGTCTCTTGTCCGCGTCCGCGTCTTTGCTCCCACTCTCCTCCTCGGTGGGTATATGTTCCTTTGGCTTCTTTTTCTTGTCTCTTTTCTTCTTCTTCTCCGTTTCTTCCGTAACTGTCGCGACCTCAATTGGCTCAGAGGATGTGTTCGCTGCTGATGAATTGTCCTCGGCATCGACCATGGAGACATCCTCAGCTTCGAGATCTACTTCCGTCTCAGCTGCAGGAGTCTCCAGTGCCTCGTCGTTCTGAGGCTTCTTCGCCTTCTTCTCTTTTTTGTCCTTCTTGGTCTTTTTGGCCTTTTTATCTTCGTCCTCTGCAACCGGCGGTTCCTCAGGCTTTCGCGATTCCGGTTCGGGTTCGGACGCATCGTCCTCCTCTTCAGTATCCGAAGCCGCAGTCCTCCTCTTACTTCTCCTACCCTTCTTTTTCTGGTTCTTTGCCTTGTTCTCGCTAACTTGCTGCGCTGACTCCGACTCCTCTACCTCGTGGCCCGTCGAGTTCTTGGGCTTTTTGCTGTCTGGTTGCGGTGCCTCTC
The DNA here is from genome assembly GCA_014621405.1 of Stylonectria norvegica. Taxonomy (NCBI): domain Eukaryota; kingdom Fungi; phylum Ascomycota; class Sordariomycetes; order Hypocreales; family Nectriaceae; genus Stylonectria; species Stylonectria norvegica. The sequence goes on from JAANBC010000035.1 coordinate 91,717, forward strand.
GAGGCTCATCGGCCACATCCCGTTTTCGCTTCGGCGTTGGAGAAGTAGGCTCGTCGTCAAAGAACTGGACCTGGCTAGTTTCCACGGCCTTCTTGGCAGGTTTCGAGCTGGGAACGTATCGCGCATAGCTGTAGCCATCGGCAGGAGGAGCAGCAATTACTGGCGCAAAGGCGGGTTCTGGCGGTGGTAGTTGTGAAGCAGAAGGTGAAGCATGGGAAGCCTGACCACCCTTTGAAGGGGGGACGTATCTCGCATACATGTTGGTTCCGGGCCAAATCTTCGTCCAGAAATTGAAAGACCAAAGGTTCGCGAGTTTCTCTTCTGATACCTTGGATATAATGGAGGGGCCTTTTGCAGTCGCCCGCGCCCAAAATTTTGGCGGATCTTGATCTTATCGCGTTTCTGCCGGTCTTGACCGCCAAATTTCTCCAGCCCACCTCAAACGACTCCACACCCTCTCTCACTGGCTGTCTTACACGTGGATGGACTTGCTTCATGAGAGTTCATCATCGCGGACGACTTCGAGTTGAAGTGAACTAACAGTTCACCCCAGCAATGATAACATCACCATCATCCTCATCACAGCTACACCCACCTCTTCCTCTCCCACCGCCACCATGACGCGCCGCTCATACAACATCGCCATGGTCAGCGACTTCTTCTTCCCGCAGCCTGGCGGCGTCGAGTCGCACATCTACCAGCTCGCCAGCAAGCTCATCGACCGCGGCCACAAGGTCATCATCATCACCCACGCCTACGACGACCGCAAGGGCGTGCGCTACCTCACCAATGGCATCAAGGTCTACCACGTGCCCTTTCTCGTCATCTACCGCGCCGCCTCATTCCCCACGGTCTTCTCCTTCTTCCCCATCATGCGCAACATCTGCATCCGCGAACGCATCGAGATCGTTCATGGCCATGCCAGTCTCAGCAGCCTGTGCAATGAGGCTATCCTCCATGCTCGAACTATGGGGCTGCGTACCGTCTTCACCGATCATTCGCTCTATGGCTTCGCCGATGCCGCGAGTATCTTGACCAACAAGCTATTGAAGTTCACCCTCAGCGATGTCGATCACAGCATCTGCGTGAGCCACACCTGGTCAGTATCAAGCTTACTCGCAACAAAGTATTATCTTACTAACAACCATCTAGCAAGGAAAACACCGTTCTCCGCGCCTCTCTCGACCCCCTCATGGTCTCCGTCATCCCCAATGCCGTCGTCGCTGAGAACTTCCGCCCGCGCGACTACCCAACCACTTCCCCCCAAGGCGCCAACTTCACCGACGCCGCTATCCCCGTCCCTCGTCGCTTCACCCCCCGCGACGTCATCACCATCGTCGTCATCTCGCGCCTTTTCTACAACAAGGGTACTGACCTGCTCATCGCCGCCATCCCCCGCGTGCTCGAGAACCACCCCAACACGCGCTTCATCATCGCCGGCTCCGGGCCCAAGGCTATTGACCTCGAGCAGATGATTGAGACCAATGTCCTGCAGGACCGCGTCGAGTTGCTGGGCCCCATCCGCCACGAGGAGGTCCGCGACGTCATGGTCCGCGGCGACATCTACCTCAACCCCTCCCTGACTGAGGCTTTCGGTACCGTCATCGTCGAAGCCGCGAGCTGTGGCCTCTACGTCGTCTGCACCCAGGTCGGCGGCATCCCCGAGGTCCTCCCCTCCCACATGACCGTCTTCGCCAAGCCAGAGGTGGACGACGTGGTCCTCGCTACCGGCAAAGCCATCACCTCCATGCGTGCGGGTAAGGTCCGCACCGAGAAGTTCCACGACCAGGTCAAGAAGATGTACTCCTGGCAAAACGTCGCCCTCCGCACCGAGCGCGTCTACGACGGCATCTCGGGCGCTCTCCCCGAGGATGAGTTTTACGGCTTCGATACCGGCGGTTATAACGGCAGCCGCGCCCGCAACTTTGCCCTCATCGATCGCCTGAAGCGCTACTACGGCTGCGGCATATGGGCCGGCAAGCTGTTTTGTCTGTGTGTCGTCATCGACTACCTGTTCTTTCTCTTCTTGGAGTGGTACTATCCCCGGGATAATATCGATATTTGCCCGGATTTCCCGCGGAAGCCGCTTGCGGATGATGGGTACGGAGACGAAAAGAAGGGCGGGCGAAGTCACAGATCGAGCTCGTCACAAGGGGCGCAAAAGCTTTAATGAGCTGACTATATTGCGCTTCTCTTTGGGCCTGCAAAACAACATGAGAAAGGCGAGTTTGGGCGTTCAGCGTCATGGCGTTAGGGTTTTGGGTACGAAGCATTCAGGGAGCTGACAACAGCACAACAAGGTTATAGACAAGCTGGAATCACGTAGACTTGGCCGCTCAGGAGCCGTGGTTTGAATAGTTAATAATAATTAAGAGTCTAGCAGCTCTAGAGGCTACAAGCAATAAAAGCACGCTCACTAAGGTACAGTGACGAAATGGCATGCACCGTTTACTTCATGGAAGTTACAGGTACGTGCAACGTCGCGAGCCTGTCTAACCCCGCGTCCCGAGACGCCTTCTCTTGACAGTTCCGGTCCCTGTGTCGGCTTCTCCCGCTTCGTCATCCTCTTCGACAGTATCGGCTGGCGTAGCCACACTTGCAGGACGGGTCACCGAAGGCGGTGGAGCGCTGCGTTCCTTCTCCGCACTACGTAGATCGCCCAGCAGCTTCTCGACTTCGACGAACATGCTGCGAGTATTCTTCACCACGCCGTTCTCGTCCAAGTGGTACCCTACAATCTCCTCTTCCTCGTCCTGGGAGCGTTTCATAAACCCAGGCCCAGGACCGCGGTCGGGGTCGGGGTTGTACATGATGGCGTTGCAGAACATGTGGACCAACTCGCGCTCGAGCTGGGCGCTGTTAATGATGCCCTTAGGAGGGACCAGTTCGTTGGAATGGGGGAGCCAAACGTGGGCGGTTCCCGGGTCGCCTCCTGGTAGGTCGTGCGCGGCGTGAACGGCTGCCTTGTTGCCATGCTTGATTGCAGAGCGGATCGACGTTATGTCCTGCGGCTGCAACACGATCTGGCGGTAGTTGGGAGCATCCCTTTCGCGGAGGGCAGTGGCGAACATATTGGCGTCGCGATGGCTCGAAATCTGGTCCAAGGCAGATGAGGAAACCTTGGTAAAGCCACGCGTCCACAAGACTTGGCTCGTGGGAGGGGGCAGCTCGATAGGCGTATCCTGCCGTTTCCGCTTGTTATGGAGTCGTGACGACACACTACTCGGCGTCACTATTTGAGGCCTACCAGGAACACTTTCATCCGCCGTTGTATCACCAGCATCCTCCGTAGGTCTAGGCGTGACATCCTCATTCTTGATCTTGGATATCACTTCAGACTGCTCGGCTTGGGGTTCCTCTGTGTGTGACATGACCGACTGGCTACGTCTTGAGGCAGTCACAGAAGGTGTAGAGCTCGCCCCACGACGAGTCTGAACGCTTCGGGGCGGCCGAGTCCGTACAGGTTTGGAGACTCCGCTTTCTGTTTTGATGCCTGACTTCGGCGCCTGCTTCTTCGGAAGAGGTTTCGGGGTCGACACCGGTAATGCAGCTGGACGTTGAGGGGGACTCACTGGCTCAACAGCGGGACTTTCAGGTTCTGAAGCGAGAGGGCCTGGAGTTGACGGCGTCGAGTGCGGAGCCCATGCGGTTCCAAAGCCACGCTTAAGAAATGATGAACTTGACGATGCAGGGGTCTGCGGTAGTGTGTTGGGCATGCTGAAGCGTTTCGCAGGTCCTGGCGTACCCACTGCCTGCCGTATGACATGCTCCGGAATAGCAGGCCGCGGGGGTTGGACCACATAAGGCGAACTGTATGGCTTGTCTTTCTGAGAGCTTTGAGGTGCAGGAGACGTAGATTGCGACTGCTGCTGCACATTTTGCTGCTGGTATCCTTGCGGCCATCGCTGTTGAGGCGGTGGAACCGGACCAGAAGCTCCAGCATGGGGGACGGGTGATGCTGAAGCTATTGGACGAGGAACATACGGCGCTTGCTGCAGATGCTGACCTTGACCTTGTGGCGGCTGAATGGGACGGGTTGGAGTTGGCACAGGAGTCGTCGAAGGGGGCCGAGCCTGGGGTGGCTGAACAGTTTGCAACTCCCCTGCCGCTCGTGGAGGAGCTGGCTGAAGAGGCGGAGCCAACTGGCCGGCATTCTGAGGCGGTACAAGCACGGGTTTCCCAGGCTGCGGGCGAGGTTGTGCATGCTGAGGGTGTTGTGGAGGACGCTGTGCATGCTGGGGTTGATGTTGAGGATACTGCGGCTGTGGAGAGTGCTGCGGTTGTGGAGGAAGCTGTTGCTGCTGTGATTGTTTCTGAGCCTGGAGATGTTGATGGTGCTGTTGGTGGTGCTGCTGTGGTTGCTGCTGCTGTTGCTGTTGCTGCTGCTGTTGTTGCGGTTGTGGGTTTTGCGAGTTTTGGTGGTGTAGGGGGTGCTGTGTATGCTGAATATGCGGCGAAAGCTGAGGATGTTGGGAATGCTGTACATGTTGTGGATGCTGTTGCTGCTGAGGGTGAGGATGAGGGGGGGCACCCTGTCCAGGAGTTTGCGTCGGAAACTGAGCATTTGGCTGAGCATTCGGCTGAGGATACCATTGCTGCTGTGCTTGTTGCTGCGGATGCGTTCCCGGCGGAGGAGCAGTGCCCTGCTGAATGGGCGACTGAAACTGTCGCGGAGGTAGCTGTTGAGGCTGATAGGGCTTCTCCCACTTAAGAGCCCCAGCCGCAGTCGCTACAGCCTGCGGAGGCACGCTCCCGTCCTTGGGCTTGATACCAACCTCTGGTCGAGGAGAGATTGCCTGCTTCGGCGGCTGTGGTGGCGGCTGCAGTGGCCGGGGTCCGGAATGCGGCACACCGGTCGGGGCTTGGAGAACCGAAGCTGCGCCGTTGGGAGGCTTTGGTGATGGCGATGGCCGGATTGGAGGTGTCCCCGCGGTAGATGGCTTGGCGGAGCAACGGTTGGCGGCGCGACGTGAGGAGTAAGAGGCCTGGGCGGGACGACAGGCGTGTTTGATGTTGGTCCCCTCTTGGTCGCCACCGCAGGCGTTGATGCTGGCGATGGTGATGGTAACGCATGAGATCCTCCATTCGACGCAGCCGCAGGCTTCACTTCCCTAGGAGCCAGTACCGGAGCACCGTTCTGGCTGGCAGCCCTGGCGCGCCTCTCCCTCTCGGTCCGTTCGAGCACCTGTATCTCCTTAGACACCTTCTCGAATCGCCGTTCGTCTTCCCGGATCTGCTTAACAACATGGTCTCGATATCGTGCGTAGAGTCGGTCAACCAACGCAGGGATCTTCTCGACATGTTCGTGGGCATCCTTAAGCGTCGGCAGCGGCGGAGTCCCCAGCTTCCTTTTCCTAGACCCCGTCGATCCCGCTCCATCGCTTCCATCCGCGCGGTCTGCCTCGCTCTTCACCTCCTCCCACAACAACCGGAGGAACAGTTGCTGCAGCGCATCTGCGCTCAGTCGTGTGGGATCATATGTGTCGGCCTCCTTGATGAGCGCGTTGTTGATCAGCAGCTCTGAGATGCGCGCGAAGGCCGTCGGGTCGGCGCCATGGGTCAACAGGGCCTGGAACAGGAACAACGACTCGAGGGGCGTATAGTCGGCTGGTTGATTCATCCCCCGCGGTCCACCTCGCCAGCGCTCAAGGGGACCCTCACGTCTGGCGAGAAGATGTATCGGCGCCACGGTAACGGTCTATCAATGCTCTCGTTAGACATCGCGAAGAGCTACGTCATGGCCCAGGGCCCACCAAACACGTACAGGCAACCTTATTTGATGATTCTAGATCTTGTAAAATGCAGTCTCGAGACTATTCATTCGGTGCGGATGGCGGTTTGAGCCTCCTCGCGATACGCGCTCGCTGTCGGTCGTGGTGTTTTTTTTTTGCTTGATCGCGACCGTCTGGCCATATATCACGTGATTTAATTTGGCGACAAACTTAGTCCGACAATGGATGGACGAATTTTTCGATGATGAGAGATGAAAGTTGGATCTGAGCCGACCACAGCCGCGTGCGACGCTAAACAGTGGACATCACGTGATACCCCTGAGCACCAACTTTCTTTCCCAGCACCTTACAAGCTAGATATGAATACTATGTGCACGATAAAATCCTCCTTCCTTTTGGTTGCTTCCGATTCCTCCGGTGAGAGATACTTCAGACCGCGTTTCAATTATTTATCACCACTAACATCGTGAGCACTGTCTAGGAATTACGCAACGTATGTGAGTAATAATGGGTAGGTACACAAATGAAGTCTCTCTTGAGTAATAGGATCAAGCCCTGATAAGCAGAAATCTAAACGTGCATAAACGCCAAACCCAGTGGTATCATATGTAGACTCCAACCTACGAAGTCTTCTCTTTGCCCCGGGATTCTTAGAATCAGTCCCGCCCATGTCTTCAACCAACAACCATCAACGCCAGTATCCGCCTAGCCCCCATCCTTCAAGTACCTAAGTAAGTAAACCAATCCCAATAATTATAACATATGAGATTAAAGCATGTTATGGCGAAAGTGGGCTCGAGTCCCCATCTGCACTGCGCTGTGCTTCCTCGTCGAGGTTCTCCCCGTCCCGCTCTCTAGGCTGATAGGTGAGTCGCAACTTCTCGTCTAGTAATGTGACCAGCCTCTCCGAGTACTGGTCTAACAGTCCACTCAATACCGTCTCGTTCATGGCTTTGCTCCTGATGGCCCGGTCTCCAAGCGCTGCTGCAGTGAGACGCAGCTCCTGGTCCAGTTCGGAGAGGACGTCCTGAGTGATGGGCTCTGCAGAAGAGAGCTTCTTCCTGTAGGCTCTCAAGGTGCGACAGGTTTGCTCGGTTGCCATATTCAATGACCCGAACCCACGAAGGTTGGACGAAGATGTTTTCCTACGCGCAGCAACTCCAAGTGCCGGGAGGGATGGGCGTCGAGTTATTCTCCCCTTTGGGCTAGCCGGCGGACTTGTCGCCCGACTGTCTGCCGAAGGCCGTCGAGATGGCGTGCCCTGCATCGGGCTCGTTGGCAACGGGGGAATCGGGGTCTTCATAGTGCTCGCTGCCAGATTAAATCGGGATGTTCGTCGTTGAAGGGTTCGCGGCGGTGATCTTCGACCCATTGCTGTTGATGGGCGCTGGAATTCGGCAAGCTCAGCCCTTGACAAGACCCTTCGAAGTGGCGGTCTACCAGAAACACCATCCTTCACCGGTGACGGATCCCTACTCATCGACCCCGGTGGTGGATCATTGAGGTCCAGCATCCAAATCATTATCGTGCCATCCGAACCGACACTGACGACCTTGCGGCTCCCGTCGTCGTCATCCACCAAGCAAACGCCATTGATAGCCTCCGTATGTCCCCATTCCCGATCTAAGAAATTACCCGTTTGGGCATCGTACAATCGAATAGACTTGTCCGTATTGGACGTTCCAAGCACAAAGTCTTGATCTTTGGGCAACCATTGCCCAAAGGAAAGTGAGTCGAGGACGGCAGACTCGACGCCTCCCTCATCCATGCATTTGAAGCAAGTAATCTGTCGTCCCGTGCTGAGATCGAACTGGCATATAGTCCGATCTAACAGCGAAATAAAAACCGTCTTCTCGTAAGGGCCCATGGCCATGGAAGTCGGCGAAGCCTTTAGTGAAATAATTCGAGATAGGACGGCGGCGAGAACATCCGGCTCTCCCTCTTTGGTAATTATATCGTGGACTTGAAGCGTCCGGTCGAACGAGCAAGTAAGCACTTTGTCTTCTGATGGAATTATCACCTGCACCACTTTGGCGTTGAACTCGAGTGTTTGGAAGTGCTCGATGGCTCCGCCGGCAGCTCGGTGAAATAGTTGTGTAGTGCGGTCTCTACCGCAAGAGGCCATAAGGAAAGTCGATCCGCTTTCGTAAACGCTCACATGTCTGCAGTCCGAAGAATGGGCTTTTGTGTCGAGCAGGCATTCTTTCGTCGCGATTTCGGTGACTCTCAACACGCCGAGCTTATCTGCAGCGACGAGCAATCTGCCGTCGGATGTCGTGCGAGCATATGTTAGCTGGTTCACGGGATCCAGCTCGTTTTCCGGCTCAGCGCCCTCTATGGGAATATCGATGGACAACTTGACGTTTCCGTCTAAGCTCCAGAATGTCACATTTCCCGAACTGGACCAAGTAAGGAAGGACGCGTTCATGTCGTTTGGTTTTTGGAGGACCTGGATTCCCATGACGGGCTCCCCATGGCCAGGGATAGGCACATGGTCAACGGCCTCGGCATCCTTTCCAGGTATGTAGTCTGGATTCCAGATATAGATGGAGTGCTTTGAGTCGATGGTCACGAGTTTGTCCGTCAAGAAACCCAAGGCAATCAACCCGGTGGGAGATTGAGTCGTCTCCAGGACACACGACGCTCTGCAATTGAGGACCGCTTCAACATCAAGCCTGGCAAAACAGCCAGCTTTTCCACCCACATATGCCACGTTATCCCTGACGATAATAGATGTGATGTGAAAGTTCAGATTGAGAACCTTGAGCATCTGCCTATCGTCATCATCCAGAATGCATACATCGCCCGTTTCTGAGCAGATGATGATGCTGGAATCTTGGACGACGGCGGCACAGGTGAAGATGGTCTCCAGCAAGGGGCCTAGCAGGACATTACGCCCTGGCAGGGTTTTCTGGGATGTTGGAGTCGAGGAAGCGCCTTCGCCATAGAATTTCTGCTTCGTGGGCGAGCCGGCTTGCCCATCGTCGACTCTCCATATCTTGGCATGTCGCACTCCTAGGGTGATGAGACAGTTGCCCATCCAGACCATTTCCCGGATGTAAGAAGTACAACGGTTCTGCTGAAAGAGCTTCGCGGCGCCTGTGCGGGGATCAATCTTCCAGACATAGAGAAACCCGTCGTTGGCGGCACCTAAAGTCGCTAGATACCGGCTGTCGGACGACCAGGCAACGGCCTTGACGCCAAAAGTGTGCTCACTAATGGAGACCAGGGGCGTATCGGACGATGCCTCGTTCAGGCTAAAGATTAAAACGCGAGGGGCGTATCCCGTCTCACCCACGGCGAGGAACTTGCCATCTCGACTCAGAGCCAGACATGTGGCGGCCTTGATCCGCTCGCGACTCGTCCACGTCTTGCTTCCGGGCGACTCGCCCCATTCGAGCGAGTGCGGCGAGTCTCGGAACCCCGCCGCTACGCGACCGCGGCTGTCGTTGGCCTTGGGCGTGGCGGTCGGTGTCGAAGGCGCATTCTGGTATGTCGTCGCGGCGTACAGAGGCACGGCAGTAGGTCGGGCGCGGTAGAAGCGCTGGGCGTAGTGTTCGCCATCGACATCAACCACGACGACGGCACCGCCGGCAATATACGCGAAGGAGGAATTGACGGTGTCGAAGCCCGTCGGCGACGAGCACGTCGTGCCCACAACGCGCTTCAGCAAGAGCTTGGAGTCGTGAAAAGCCCGGCCGCGCATGGGCGACCTCGACGGCCGGGGGAGGAAAGGAGAGTTGGAGGGTGTAAACTTCAGCCGATTGTTGGAGGGAGTCGCCGCCATGTCGTCGCCATTGACACTTGGCCTGAGCCAAAGACGGATCGCAGAAGAATCAGAATGAGAGCCGCGGGATCATTTGCAATTTTGGAAAAGGCAGAAGCAACTGTTCGAAGTTCGATGTTGCTGGTCGTCGCGCGGTCGACGGATCGGGATGATGTTCGGTGATGCACCGGAGAGGGAAAGCGGTGTAAGTTGAGAGGTTGCAGGCTGCGGGCCAGTGGGGAGATGCTTGAATGCTATCTAAACGCTGTCTCTGGCATCAGCAACAGCTCCTGCAGAAGAACCGAGGGAAAGACCAAACTCACAGCGACATGCAGAAGGAGAGCATTCCAATTGAAAAGATCGACAGTCGAGCAACAGACGATTTGGTGAGGCAAGAGTCGAGAAAGCACCCCTGCACAGCAGGGTTTGTTTTGGTCTCCAGCTCTGAGTGCTCAACTTGGCCCAGGGCAGCCTGGTTTCCCGGGGGCTGGAGCTCGGGCCAGGCGCCGGGCGTGGGTGGGCTTGGTGGGCTGAGGCGCTGGGACGGAGCGCTAGGCGGGTGCTACGACGCTACAACCCACTGTAGCCTGCTAGGCCGCCTGGGTCCCGTAGTTCCAGTGGTTCGTTGAGTGCAAGCCGGGCCGCCTATTGGTCCCAAACACGTTGCCGGGTCTCCCAGTTGCAGCTTCAATGTTTGCGACTCCATATTTCCAGGTCATGTTCATCGTTGATACAAGTTTCCAGCATTCGTGCCGTCAACCCCAAACTCAATCCTCCCGCTACGCTATACTTTGCACCACGACGTAAATGTTACGCACGGGGCCATCATTAGGGTACATATGGATGCTAAGCCTAGACAATCGCCCCCATCTCCAACGACGAAGCATCACGAACAAGTATACCAGCCGTTACCGAAACCACTACTCAACTCCCATCACCGTTTATCCTTCAACAAAGACTTCCTCCTCCTTCTCGTCGTCATCCCAGACTCGGCCTTAGAACAGGCCAAGACTTTCCTAGCGCAATCATCGTGCCCGCAAATCGCAGCCAATACGGCATGGTGAAATGAGGATTCACCAAAACCCTGTCCCGCACCCTGTCTATCACACTCCTACCGGCCTCACCTTGCTACGCGGGTATCCCATCACACAGGCCATTCCCACATATTCCCAGGTAGCAATTAAACACGCCTATCTCACCTGTGCCGTCCAGGGTTCGACGTTGTGGCTTTGGTGGCATCGTCCTCTCATTTGATCCTCGTCTTGAGCTGTTGTCTCCTTTCTGCAGCCTCATCAGCTTGGGTTCGAGTGCGACACCCATGTTGAGTTCTCGTACACTTCACAAATGCGGCCCAACTTCGTCACATCGCAATTTCCATGTGATGACGAGAGCTCATTCAATTAGACCGTACGGATTACTTCGTACTTTTCGTTCCCCTTTGCCGCGTTTGTGTAGTCAGATCTATGTGTAGTCAGATCTATACATTCACTGTCCCAACCATGCTACTCTCTACCACAGAAACCCAGGCAATCCCATCATTGGGAGCCATACTCCTTATATGCCATTCATGGTTCCACAAGTATAATTACTTATTATCCAACCTAAACCCAGCCATCCAACTCCAATCACACGGCGAGCCCCTCTTCCGACGCCTCGTCTCGCTCCAGCCGCTCTAGCCCTGTCCCAACTGCTCCATACACGCGCAGAGGAACCGCGATATCGAAGCTCTCGCACACTAAATTTTCCACAGCCACGAGCACTAGTCCTCCCTTCTCATCTTGCGAGATCTGCTCCAGCAGTGGGTGGGTGGCTGGACGCTCCCCGAGGCCGGGAGACTCGCCTCCTTGAGAGGGCACCACGAATTCGACTCGGATTTTCCAATCAAAGCTGACTCCACTCGTTACGAACTCGGGTGTAGCGGTGATGGGAATCGTTGGGTTGAATGTAACCCGTCGAGAGTACAGTGTAGCCTCTGATGACGCGACATAGACCTTACGCGTAACTCGGTGGATGCTCGACTCGGATCGTACAGCTAAAGATGCATCTACCTTTTCCGATGTCTCCAGAGTCGCGTGAATTGCGTAGCACGGGATGTCGGCATCTGTAAAGTCGATCGCCATCGTGACAACCTCTCCCAATCGGTACGCTGGTCGGGTGAGCATAACCACTCCGACCCTTTGCCCGTTTCGCGCAATCTCGAATCGGTTAGGACTTTGTTGCTCCCCAGATGTCATGTTGCTTCTCATTATAGCAAGATTAATAGCATCATGAGCACTTGTAGCATCCTCAAAGGCAGACGGCCGTCGGCTCGCAGCTGCTGTCGGCGAGAGTAAGATGCTGCCGCTTTCATCCCTTGGCCTATGGACGAGATCGTCCACATATGACAGAAAGTCTTTTATCGTCGATGAAGGCTCTTGAACCCCATTGCTTTTCTGTAACTTCTCTCCCTTTCCAGGACTTTTGACCTGAGCCATATCGCGAAGTATGATGTAAGGGCTCATCAGGTCATGGCCCAGGATTTCGCCGTGACTATTCACACTGCCGAGAACTCTGAAAGGTACCTCAACAGACCTAACCTGTTGCTCTTTTGCACCTCCCGCTCTCTGTGTTCCAACAACAAGAGTATAAGATATTTTGACGGCCTTTCCTCGGTGTGTGGGAGGAAGACCCTTTGGTAGGCGGAAAGAATATTCAAACACTCGGCTCTCCCCAGGTGCTAGTTGCAAGTCGACAAACAGAATCGACTGTGGTGTGGTCAACAGGGGAACCGCCTTTGAATTGGCAACCCCACGCATGTCTTTCATGCTACTCAGCTCCCCTCCGCCCAAAAGGTCTCCGAGGGAGTTTGTGAGACTTCCCCAGCCGAACCCTCGCAGCAAACCACTTTCGCGTTTCGTCGATTCAACCCCAACAACTCCGCCGCCTTGGCCGCCAACAATTGCTTTTTTCTTGACCTGCTCAAAAGGGCCTAGGCTCACCAGTGAGCCGTCCAGTGTGAACGAGCCTTGTATCTGAGCGTAACCCATCATCAGCGATTCTGGCATCCTCGACTGCTGTGACAGCATTCCGAGGCTCCGTCGAAGTGGCCTCCCGTGGCTTCTTGCTGGCGGTTGGGTTACGTATTCTGATACCAAGGTTTCTGACGAGTTGTTGCTGATGGAGTAAAATTCCCCGCTGCTTCGAGGAGTCCCTCCCATCATGCCTGTACTTGACAGTATTCGAGCAGCTGGCGTAGGCTGCTCATTGATGGTCGGAACTGTATCCTTAAATCGAGTGGGTAGAACATTATTTTCCAGAGATCCCACCTTTGGGCTGAGCATGTGCTCGTTCATGGATCTGGAGTGATCTGCCTGACCCTCGGGTATCGGCGACGGGGCGGCAGGGAATCGGAACTCCGGCATCGGGTTTGGCGATGATCTTGGAGACCTACGAGCACCGCCAATTGCTGGGGTATTGGGGGCGGTTGCTGGACCAGACATGCGGCCAAATCGATCGGGGGGGTATGATGCATGGAACAATGGAGAACTGGTATGCCTAGGAGAGAAGGAGGCTAACCTGATGTTAGCACGCAACTCGTAGCAGCAGTTCTTCATATTTACCTGAGTATGGTCCTGCCGGCGGTTGGGGTTGACCTCGCGGGACAATCTGTAAACTGGAGGCGCGGCCATGACCACGTGGCCGTTGCTGTCGCGTTGGAGGTGGTTCATTTCGCGGAATGTGGTCGTCGATGGTGCTCGCTGACCCAATCGAGACGATGGAGACAGAACGCTTGTGTGCATGGCCCGACTGCCTCTCGCTCGTACTCGCCGATGACGGCCATTGTATTGACCCTGAACGACTGTGCGAGTGCGACGGGATGCTCATCGACAGAGCAGACCGGCGATGGCCTCGTCCCGACGACGCGGATGGCGGCGGGGTCAAGCCATTGTTCGTCTTTGGTCGACCTTGCAACGGCGACACCAAGCGGTTCCGTTCCGTCGGAGACTGCTGCTTCGGCTGGTTCGGGCCGGGCGCGACGTTCTTGAAGGTGATGGTGCACTTGACCTCTTCGCCGGCGAAGACGGTCTGGTCGTGCCATCGGATGAAGACGCGGATGTTGCTGGATGCGTCGGGGGACATGGCGGAGGGCCCTCAACGTCGGGCGCGTTCAACAGGGCGAATAGGCGAGGGCAGGTTCGGCATATCCAAGCTTGAGCATCGCGGGTTTCGGTAGCGAGATTCGATGTTCGAGGCGACGATGCGATAGCACGATGCGAGCTCCAGCGTGAAGCTGCAACGTCATGGGATCGATGAAAGGAGATGGATCATGGAGTGGAGGGTCGTCGTGGCGGCTTAACATGGGTCAGAGCTCAATGCACCAATCGCCGCTTAGCTGCAGGTACCAGTTCGGCCGGAACTCCAGCACCACCAGCCACCGTGCACCAGCCACCCACCCTCGGTTTCTTCGGAGATATAGGGTAAATTTACTTCAAAGTAGTTCAACAACAAACCACATGCTAAAGAGCAATTGCCATATATGATACGTTTGACTCAAGCCTTAAGCCTGAACTCACAGCCTGAAGTCTGAAGCCTGGAGTCTGAAGCCTGAAGTTAAAGACTTTTGGGGCCCGAAGTTTGAAGCATGGTTTCTGAAGCTCGAGGTTTGGTTGATGTAATTCGACGTAACTTTTTGTGCCTCTTTTGTAATCACGTCGTGGAACCAGATAGGATCAAAGCTCGATTTCAACATTGATAACTACGTGCACATACAGCGACCACAACATGGTCAGTTTTTACCAGGGCTTTTAACGACAAGTGGGGTCCTTGCGTCCTGTTAATAAACAGCTGACTCCGGTTCATGTTCAACTCAACCAAAAAAACCGCACGGAGAGAGGGCAAGTATTTGCCGTCAGTGAAGTGATCCTCTCGTTGCATAGATTTGATGAGGATGCTACGCGACGAGTACGCTTTGTTCTCGTGATATCTCTCTTAAGGCAAGCGGTCTAAAGAATAACTAGCATATCAAGCCAGACGGCACGGAGTTCCTAGGGAAAACCGAGTGGCTAATTTATTGATGTTACCTACTGGCGCTGTTTGCGTCATTATTTTTCTATTACGGCGATGCTCATGACTTGATTTGCGGTGTTAACCAACCGTGGATGCTACGGTGGGAACATCGAATGCACCTGCCCGCCAGCTGCAAGTGCGCACTGATTTTATAGAGGCTGCCATCTGTCAACATTCGCAGCCTCGCCAACTTCTTTCATCTTTCAACGACTCCGACCTCTGAATACGCAACCAACGCAGCCTAATCCGCATACCGGCAAGACATGGCAGTCCTTCCAGGTGTTCCTGGGCTATCAGTTCGCATCCGAGTTGGGGGCGAGCTGGCGACTGAATACCCAAATGACATAGATATTGCGGATCGTGTCGAATCCCGCTGCTTTATTGAATCGAAGACAGATACGGAATTTTCCGTAGAAGTGGCTGCAGGACCCGAATACCGCTTTTCGGATCCCCGTCACAATACTATTATATTCGACATCAATATCGATGACACTTACTGGCATGCCCCGCGTTTTGACTATAAAGAGTTTGCAAGAAACCAGATAACGGAGGTTATTGATGCAGTGCCTATCAAATCAGTTTACCCCGGGACAGTTATCGAAAAAAAAGCTTGTCTTTGCTCCTATTACAAGCGGTAGGCATTATGAAGACATACTAGCAGTGCTTCGCTAACGAAAATTCCTAGTGGATGAAAGCGAAAAAAGCAGAATCGCCAGCGACGCTCAAGTTGCCAAGTCTCTTGGAACTATTCGTGTTGAAGTCATTGTTGGGACTGACGCGGGTCGAGTGCCCCGTTGTTCCACCATACCCATTGCTGAACGAAGCTTGGAGATTGCTGAAAAAGCAATGAAAGGAGCGGAGTTGTCCCATGGAACAAGGTATATTATTTTCATCTGTTCCGTCATTTAGACTGCCAGAGGCTTATTAGCGAATAGATTGGCTTCGGCCGAGTTGGTCAAGCATGATGACATTCGGACGTCTACAAATCGAGTCAAAGTTGGTCAACTGTATTTTCATTACCGATCGAGAGGTTAGTCCTTCGTGTCCAGCCTGAGTCGATTGACCTTTTTTGAGCGCTTGCTGACACTATGTAGAGGCACTTCACCGGGAAATGGTGATACCTCGATCCCCGTCGCCGCCACCACTGGAAAATCTGTCGGACGAAGAGATTCGACGGCTTGCCCTAGAGAGATTACAAGATATCAGATCTGCAGAGGAGAAGCCGAGGGTCGTCAAGCGTGAGCTCGACGGAACACCACCACCTCCGCCACGACCGCTGAAAGTAGTCAAACTCGATGACGGTACAGAGGCTTTTGACCTCACCGATGAGTAGGTCGATAGGGCAATTTTGCAGGCTAGGGTCTGGAGCTGGTTTTCTCTTGGGAGCATTACTGCGTGATGTACGGCAAAAGCATTAAGCAGAGGCGGGACGGACTTCGCACGTGTGCTTGGGCGAGCGGTTTAGGGACATACTTCAAAGTCGAGTAGCTTTGTCCAGGCTTTGGGTCTTAGATTAGATACTGGTTGATGGGGGTAGTCTCAAATACTGAGGGTTCTCCAGAAGGGGCAAGTTCCGGCGCTCCAGAAAATCAGACGATGCGCGCTTTTAAGGCGGCAGCGGCGTCAGCGCCGTCGGCCAACAAACGGTTCCGGGTCTGTGAGTCTGGGTCGAGGGCCCGGGGACGGACGCAATATGGGGTGAGAGTCTGGGGCAAGTTTGTGGTCTGCGGAGAGAAGTCTGGGGAGGGAGACAGGGTTAACGGGGTCAACGGGGTCCAAGGGGTTAGTTGGAGGGGTACTGATAGCAAAGTCTCAAGGCCAGGCCCATGTAAGTGATGATGGCGGAACTTTGATCAGGCGATTTGAGCCCATGCGAGGATCCAGGCTTCAAGCCACCTTTCAGGTCGACGCAGGTCAGCGCAGGCGGCAAGATTTCAGAAGGGCATCATCATGTGTAAGTATAAGTACGAATACGTGTTGCATACGAACAATTACATGATGATGTGTTGTGGCATGTGTGCGGGCTCACGGGCTGAAACTGGGAGTTGGGACTGGGAACCGAGAGGCTGCGATCCATGAATCTGGGATCCAGCCCCGGATGTGTGGGGTATGGAGATGCACTTACTTCATGTTATTATCTCGCGGGGGCAGGAAAGCGGGGTAGCACCGCGGCCCTGGAGCAGCGGGCATGAGGTGGATCTAGAACCGTGGTACCTCGAACCGTCCCGGCTCCGTAGTACAGGAGCATTCATGTTATCAAAGCAACGGAGGCGCATTTACAGCAAAGGAGCCGTAGCATTGCGGCGTGGCATGCCCGGATGGACTGGATATGATACAAAATACCCTATGTACCATGCGTCAGTGGCAGCATCACGGGGCACGTACAGTAGGTGCGGCTTAGACGAACTTATGTAGGCTCAGGGTTGTGAGGCATTGATTGATTGATTGGCATTGGATGGCATCTGAACCGCAACGGCATCTGCGGTGCTTGCAAATCCGCAGAGCGGCTGATCACTCGTCCCCAGCTTCCATACAGCCGCCGACCAAGCCACCACCGGACCCGAAATAGGACATCGCGGTTCCAGAGCGGTTCACCATGGCTCACTGTTGAAGTCTGCAACGTTCTGCACCAGAAGGAAGAGGAGCTTCCGCCGTCCAGTGACTTTAAGCTTAGCGGATAATGCGTGCATGGACTTCCGACGGGGCGTGTGTGGGGCCGCCCGGACACGCAGCGGAGCCGCAATTACCCAGCATTAGCATTGAAGACATGAACCTAGTTGCGGGTCCGCGGCCGCGACTGTGCCAACCTGCTGCTTAGACGCTCCCCTAAGTCTGCCCTCTCCACCCATCATTGCCATATCGGCCAAGTGGAAGGGCTCGGAAAGTCACGGGGGCCGCAAACTAGGACGACCGGCGGCTGAGTTGGAGACATGGAGGCGGTTGCCAGGGGGCCTTAGCGTGCGGGGTTGACGCTCGCTCCCCATTACGCCGAGGGAAAGCTTCTGAAGCCGTCGAGGGGCACATTTTTTGGCGGGGGATACGTGGTGAGTCGTGGAGTCGTGGGTTCGTGAGAGAAGAGGACGAGGACTTTTTACCATTGCGGGCCGTACACACGTATTGCGTGGAGACAATCCTTCAGATAAACAAAAACTGTAAATGGCTCGCTAGTTGTTCCATCGTCAACGAAAGGGGACAAACGGAGTGGTATGAAGAAAAACGAGAATCCCAACTTGGATGTAAGACGTCAATGTGGGGTGAGGGCAACTGTGCACTGTGACAAGGTGCGTTTTGCTGTGGAATTGGACATACTGCCACACTGCCTACTCAAGTAATTGAAAGCCTACACGAGCACTGTACACCACACCTCATGAAGAGTTGGAGGGAGACGACACACGTTGAGAGGGGAACTGAGGGAGGCGGGGGGTGGAACAAAGCAATTCCAATCTGTGTATGATGCCCACCACCCACCCCCCTGGTTCCCTTGCCCCCCTCATCAACCATCTGGTCGAGTGTGGTTGGATGATCTGCCCCGGGTTAAGCCAAAATGGACCTCGAGGATTTCCGTTTCCAGACGTTGAGGCGTCTCCAGTAAGTGCCAGAACGGTTCGGAGTCCAGGAGTCTGCTAGGATGGGTGAGGTAATACGTGTTTCGCCTTCAGTCCGAAGCGGTTCGGAGATGTAGTCGCGGGGTACTCACGTACAAGTCCGGCCGCGCCATGGTGCAATGACAAGCCCGCCCGCCAGCGCCGCGCCGCACCGCAAACCGTGCACGTCTGCGGTCAAGTGTTGGGGCACATCTGGGGTCTGTGGTCGTCCGGGGGGCGTCAATCTGGGGGTGGTCCAGCAAGGTTTCGTTAGATCGGAAGCGACTTTGGGGTGGGATTGTCTCGTCTCTCAGGACTCAACCTGTTGAACCAGATTAAACCCAGAACACCCAGAACACCAAAGAACATCCTAGCCGCAACCCTGGCGATGCGGCCAAGCCCCTGATAGGCCACCGGTTGCGGGGAAGCTCGCTGGCTCGCCGTGCGGCATGTGTCGTCGTGCGTCGTTGTGCGTCGCCGTCTGGTGTTGATGTTCGATCCATGTTGTATTGGGTGTACTAGTAGGTGTCGCCGTGCCAAAAAGGACACACCTCTTGAGCCTCGTCCGCACCGGGGCCAACTCCGTGATTCGTCGGTACCCTCCACTCTCCAGCTCTTTCCAATTTCCAGCGGACGCATTCCCACAGCTGCTCACTATAGCCAACTGCCGTCCACGTCCACTGTAGCCCACTGCTGTCC
This sequence comes from Stylonectria norvegica, assembly GCA_014621405.1. NCBI lineage: Eukaryota > Fungi > Ascomycota > Sordariomycetes > Hypocreales > Nectriaceae > Stylonectria > Stylonectria norvegica. The sequence continues at coordinate 110,544 of JAANBC010000035.1, forward strand.
ACTGTAACCCACTGTAACCCACTGTAAAGTATGTACATGAAGCCGATCATTGATGTCCGCCCGTCCCCTGGCCACCGAGTTCCATTGTAAGAGACGTGCATCAAATGGAACCGTCGTTGCATTTTTGCCTCTCCCCCGGGCTGCGACTTGCGGGCTTGCGGGCTGTGGCGACCCAGACATGCCGTCCTCGACAGGGTTGCAGCGCGTTTGCAAGGGGCTAGCAACCCATAATTCCCACTAAAGCGAACGGAGCTTGCGAAGCCCACCATGAGAGGGCCCACGGAGTGACGGAGCTGCGAGCTGGGGGGCGTCTGCGGGGAAACTCGAGGCGTTGGCGTCACACTCTCCCCCATCCCCCATCTCACAGAAACCCCGCGTTGCCCGGATCCGCGAATGAACTCGATAATAAATACTCGCCGTCCGTCCCAGAGTTTGCCGATTATTCTTTCAGCTCATACTCACTCTCATCCTCTCTCCTCCATCACATCCTCGACTTCTTCCTCCTCCAACAAACAACCACTCTGAGATACCCATACCCCGCCTCCTCCTCCACCACATACAACCATCACAATGTCTTCTCTCACTGTCGAGCTCAAGACTCCGGTCACCGGTGTCTACCAGCAGCCCATTGGCCTGTAAGCTACTACCCCGGATTCCCCCGTATAATCCAGATTTATACGGCATCTGGTCAGCAGGAGATTAATTGGTCCCCTAGGTTCATCAACGGCGAGTGGGTCGAGTCTGTCGACAAGAAGCGCTTCGAGGTCATCAACCCCGCTACCGAGGAGGTCATCACCTCCGTCGCTGAGGGTAACGAGAAGGACATCGACCTCGCTGTCTCCGCTGCCCGCAAGGCTTTCGACACCACCTGGAAGCTCGTCACCCCCCAGGGCCGAGGTCTTCTCCTGCTCAAGCTCGCCGACCTGGCTGAGGAGAACAAGGAGATCCTCGCCGCTGTCGAGTCCCTCGACAACGGAAAGTCCATCAACAACGCCCGTGGTGATGTCGGTGCTGTCATCGGCTGCCTCCGATACTATGCCGGCTGGGCCGACAAGATCGAGGGAAAGACCATCGACATCGCCCCTGACATGTTCCACTACACCCGCTCCGAGCCCGTATGTCCATCTCCCGCTGCCGTGCTGACAAGATCTCACACTAACACCCGATCTAGATTGGTGTCTGCGGACAGGTCATCCCCTGGAACTTCCCCCTTCTCATGTTCGCATGGAAGATCGGCCCTGCCCTGGCCACCGGTAACTGTGTTATCATGAAGACTGCTGAGCAGACTCCTCTCTCTGGTCTTGTCTTCACCGAGCTCATCCGCCAGGCTGGTTTCCCCGCCGGTGTCTTCAACTTGGTCTCTGGTTTCGGTAAGACTGCCGGTGCCGCTCTCGCTTCCCACATGGACGTCGACAAGATCGCCTTCACTGGCTCCACCGTCGTCGGCCGACAGATCATGAAGGCTGCTGCCTCTTCCAACCTGAAGAAGGTCACCCTCGAGCTTGGTGGCAAGTCCCCCAACATCGTCTTCGACGATGCCGACATCGAGGAGGCCATCTCATGGGTCAACTTCGGTATCTACTACAACCACGGCCAGTGCTGCTGCGCCGGTACCCGTATCTTCGTCCAGGAGGGTATCTACGACAAGTTCCTCCAGGCCTTCAAGAAGCGTGCCGCCGAGAACAAGGTCGGTGACCCCTTCGCCGAGGACACTTTCCAGGGTCCCCAGGTCTCTCAGCTTCAGTACGACCGAATCATGAGCTACATCCAGTCCGGTAAGGAGGAGGGTGCCATTGTCGAGACCGGTGGTGAGCGCCACGGTGACAAGGGATACTTCATCCAGCCCACCATCTTCTCCAACGTCCGTGGTGACATGAAGATCATGCAGGAGGAGATCTTCGGCCCCGTCTGCGCCATCTCCAAGTTCAAGGATGAGCAGGAGGTCATCGACCTTGCTCACGACACCAACTACGGCCTCGCCGCTGCCGTCCACACCAGCAGCCTCAACACCGCCATCCGAGTGTCCAACGCTCTCAAGGCTGGTACCGTCTGGGTCAACTGCTACAACATGGTAAGTTTATGCTCCTCCCTCTCTGATACCCTTCCATATCCGGTCAAGTACCCCGCCGCGATTGGGCCATGCAATGTGGGTCCCGCATGGCGACCCACATTTCTGAGCTTAATTTGGTGGGGCGCGCGCCCAGCACAACACCATCACCAAACCATCACAAATCCATCCCTTTCAACCAAAACACCACAGATCTTCATCAGAACACTCGCAAAACACTCAGAAACGCATAAAACTAACGCGCTCGCCCTAGCTCCATCATCAACTACCCTTCGGAGGCTACAAAGAGTCTGGAATTGGCCGAGAACTTGGCGAGGCAGCCCTTGCCAACTACACCCAGAACAAGTCTGTGGGCATCAAGCTCTCCCACGGACCTATCTAAAAGAAACTCACGAAATGGCGCGATTAACGATGGATTGAGGGGCGTTGCTTTTTACCTTACCAATTTGTACATGATTCCACATAGCAGGATGGATTTGATGAACTACGCTACTAGTTACAAGCACAACTATGAGGCGAAAGTCTGCAGACAGACAAAAACAAACAATTTCAAACAAACCACTTGACTCATAACGTGATTATCTCCTGGCAAACTACATGGAATCTATCGTGCTGTTTTCGTCCTTGTTCTTTCACTGTCACCCTCGTCCCCTTTGTCCGTTCCTAAGGTATAAGAACCTTTGCTTAGGTCGATCTTAAGATCGTCCCTTGGGCCGTGTCTTAGGGATGGGGGGTTCTTAGGGACACTCTTCACCTACTCTGTCAAATCCGCTGAACGACTCCAATAACGATACCCACACGAACGAGCAGGCACAATGGCCAAGAAATCAGTGACGCCGACAAGCCCGCGGGGCCCGCGACGCCCGTAAAGACGCGAGGAAAACGCCAGTCGACTGGATCGGTCCCTGGATCATCCAGCAAGAAAAGGGCGAAGTACGACGACAGCGAGTCGGACGACGAGTTCCAGCGAATGGACAAGACCGCCGAGGAGTTTGGTTGGGCGTTCGGGTTTCGTATGGTCTTCGTACACAAGATGAGTCGCCGATCAGTTTCTCACGACGATGGTGGTGTTGGTGATGGTGTTGGTGATGGTGACCGGCGGGCAGCCGCCCCATGCATCCGAGCGTATGGACGCACGTATTGAGTATACCCAGGCATCCGCAATATTTATATTTATATTATCGACGGGCACCTCGTTGTCGTCAAACTCTACCATAAGATACGTAATAATACTGGCGAGCAGCGACCCGTGTTGTACTACCTCCCCGACCGCACTGGTCGCCTTGTGGTCCAATACCTGGTCATGGTCCGGCCGTTTCTCCAGCCGAAGTACTGGCTGATGGTCACCAGCGCTGACGGCAACCTACCTGCGGGTACCTTTGACAGTACCCACCCCTGTTGAGAGCTTCCCAAATACTTCTGCAACATGGGCTTGGAGGTGACATTAGCCATCCAGGGATGTTTGGTCACTTGACGTCTCATGCCTCCACGCCTTGTAAGTTCTTATGAGAGTAGGCTAACACCTTTATCTCGTCAGTTTTGCTGAATGGGATTTTCCCCTCTGTCATTATTCCCATTGTGTCGGTATCGCTGACGACATTCAATGCTCTCACATATAGTGTAGCAGCACCACAAAGTTGATTGGGATTAGTGATGGACTGAGGATGTATTTTCTTCTGAGATCCGTCGACTATACGGGACATAAGTCCTGAGATCTTTCAACAAGTTCAATATGATTCTTTAGGGATTGTTCTAGCGATTAGCTTAGGCATTGCTTTACTTGAATTCCACCCATAGGGATGGGGTAGGGTACAAGGTAGGTAAGGTAATAAGACGCAATTCGTAAGATAATAGAACGTGAGACTTGAAAGCGTAAACTACAGCCCAAAAAGTCCGATAACATGTGTAAGCGTCTCGCAAGCACGGCTACTAGCAAGAAAACGAATCATTCAGAGTGGGAAAGTAAAGAAGATTCGTAATATCCCAGTCCATAGCGGTGTCCTAGTGCACACGTCAATGTTAGCGAAAGCAACCTGCGAATCTTATAGGAGCATCACACTCACCCCTGAAAGAAAGTCCATCGGGAAAAAGTCCGTTGCCAAACTATCCTCTGTGGCCACGGAATACTGCGGCGTAGCGCCCACCCGAATCTCCCGTAGGGCCGAGATACACTTCTTCAACATGTCTGTGACAGCTTCGTATATGGCCGGCTTTACCGGTCTCCCAGACTCCATGGCCCGGATCTGGCTTAGGTACGCTCCTACAAACAAGAGGCGCTTCATGCTAGAACTGCCTCGTGCGAGGAGATGGAGCAGCTCCTGGTGGATATGCTCAAGTGTCTGGATCAGTGGCGCCCGCGTAGCTTTGGCCATTTCGTCGAGAGCGTCGGCTTCACATTGAGGTGCCGCTTCGTCGTCGAGCTGGGTGATGATCTCGAGGGCTAGTACGAGAATGGCGTCGAAGCTGAGCGCACCCTTGAACAGGCCTCGTCCAACGAGGGAGAGCCGCGAGAGGTCATCGAGGTCTGCTATTGGCAGGCCTAGGTTTGTGTGCTTGCCGCTAGACGCAATCACCATGGAAGATTCGACGCATATTTTGCGAGAGAGGTAAAAGCGCGGGTTTGTTTTAGCTTGTAGCATGAAGTCCCGGTGAAGAAACAAAATGAACCGTCTTAATTGGAGATCCATAAACTTGAGATGGAAGTCTGTCGGCCTGATGAGAGAGTCTCCTGTGGAGTCCAGAGTGATAGACTTGTGTGAGTGGAAGAAGGCGGCGACTTCACGGCATGCAGCACGAAGCTCCGCGCCTATTTCCAGAGCGGCTTCGTAGGACTGCTCTTTTTTGAAGTCGTTGAGGAGACGGACAACCTCGATGCGCAGAGGCAGGGACTTTGCTAGCAAGATCTGGAGGGATGAGTCCGTGAATTCGCCGGCTGGCGCAGGGTCATTCTTATAGGGGGCATTGAAGTCAACATCATTGTGATTTGAGGGTGAGGTAGCATCGTAGTCGGTAGCGGAAATGTTAATCGGCAAGGCCAGGTCCAAGGAAGACTGAACGGAGAGCTCTAGCACGGTAGTCCATAGACGAGCACGAGTCTCTCGCTGAGAGAGGGAGAGGCTTCCAAACAAACGAGGGTTTCGGTGCAGGCCCATGGTAATGGCCATTCTGAGGAGAGAGCTCGTGGAAAGCCACGAGGTTGCGCCAGGGCAATTGTAGGTTGTTTGTCGAGCGATTAGGAGCAAGCAAAAGACTTGCAGCCCGTCGATGTTGTAGGTTGTCTTTTCTGATGGGCCGGTGAGCCACCACTGTGCATTCTGAATCCAAGATTGCGAGAGATGGCGCAGGTTGCTATTCTCGGCATCATCACCGTCGGCGTAAAAGGTGCTACCCATGGCAAGAATCAGAGTGAGTTTCATAAGAAACATCTCCGACGGCGATGCGACACGCTCCGGATCCCATATCTGGTCATATTCCTTCCAGAAAGATGGCAGGTGGACGACTCGATACAGCGGCTCCAAGGTACGAAAGTAGCCATTGATTAGTTCACGACAAGTCTCTTGAGATGGAAGAGTACTGAGAAGATCTCGGATGGGCTCCTCAAGCTTGACGGCGTTTTGGGCCTTGACGCTGTGGCGGAGGGAGCGAGTCTCCTTGACGAGCTCGAATAACTCGGCTTTGGCATCGTGGAAGGAAGGCTCAACGTCGACAGGATGAAAATTTCCCGTCACAGGAAACTGATGTTGAATTAGCACTTATGTATGATATCCCTGATGGGGAGATTTGGGTTGTCATGGAGGGTCATCTGTACCTTTTCTGCCGTGTGCAGCCAGTGTGTCTGGCCGAACAACTTGGTTTTCTCCGGGACGTTGCGCAAGCGAGGGACAACCGGGGGTATGAACGAAGATGAACCTGATGGTAATGGTGAATGTTGTCTGTCGAAATCTAACAAGGATTTCTCGCTTTTTGGTGCTGGAAGCTGTTCAATGTCATGAGGCGTAGGGAGGTGGAGTTGATGGCTCGGTGTTCGGGCATTTCCCACCACCAGCCCACGGAGCGCAACACCAGGCCCAACTCCCCCACCAACATTAACACCAGCACCACCAAGACGAGGAGCAGCCTCGCGTTCGGGTGTTGAACTGGCATCGTCTGGAACCATTTCCTGTGGCTTCTCGGCTCTGAAGGGCACGTCGACGGGGCTATCATGACGGTACGAGCACTGCAACGGAGCGCGGGCCCGAACACAGCCGCCGCAGGGCTGGTCTTGA